>BLKM01010228.1:0-79976 GCA_013340265.1 Coptotermes formosanus | reverse complement strand
CTCTTCTGACGCTCTTTCTATCTTCTGTTGATGAGCGTAGCTTTTATGGTGGCTCCTACTTCCACTACGGTAAACCTGTCCGCATTACGAACCCTGATTGCCAGTAATTGCATTGATACATACAGTGAACGTGGACGATACATCCACTGCATAATGCCCCTCCTCACTTCACCGGGGGCAGAACCCCTTGTGATGCGATCCTGCCTGATGATTCAGCCGTCACGAAGGAAGTGCACTAAACCAACAGTGGGACATGTAACAGTAATTAATCGGTGTGATATTATTAGGGTCCTTTGGACAAATCGGACAGATGAGACACGCTTACAGAATTCTGGCAGAGATCTTTTCGGATGCAGGAAGAGCTAGAGGGTAATACTGAATTTGATTTTTGAGGAACCCTTTGAGGGAAAAATAGGACGTAAAATTTCCTCTCTCCCCAGGCCTAATTAAGCACCATTCAATGAAGACTTATGGTACATGGAGGCATGGCTTAATAAATTCTTAACTTTGGCATTAGATGTAAGTGAGTGGTCAGCTTCATCTCCTGGTGTCTTTACACCCGGAGAAAGATATCCGGTAACCATGGGCTAGAGGACGGGCTGGACCCGAGACATAATCTGTACTTTCCGTAGAAGCGCAAAATCCCTGTTTGTGCCGGGTGCCGAATTCTCATTCCTCGGTCGTCCGTCTCGTATTCTAGTCTCTTCCTGAGTGACGTACACCGGCTACAGAATGGATTCAGTTTGGGTCACTGAGCTAGTGTAACCCAGTCTTGTGTCCCTGTTGGACTGAGGCTCCTTTATACAGCGTTTGAAACAAACAATTGCTCCATGCAGTTAGCCCTGTGATGCATGATAGCAGTGTCGGACATTAGATCAATATCGCTCATTAAGGCAATTAACAGCCAGGACGCGAGCCCAGAGCGAGCTGAGAGGAGGGGATTGCGCCCGTCAAGTGAAACAAAACAAAGACGTATTGCTATGGTGTGTGAGGGTTGTCAGAAGGCCTGTGCAGATGCAATTCGGAAAACAACTATTTCCTAACTTGTTGTTCAGCAGCCATTTTCACCAATATGTAGCCTGTGTTTTCTCGAACTAAACCTATTACATGGGATTCATTCATTAATTAATTTACTACGCTGGAAATATGTCACATCGCAGAGTAAACTGTTGCAATCACTGACTTTTATTGGCCTTCTTAATGGACGGCACTCAGTTTTCTGTAAGGTACGATTTGAAATATTAATTTTATTCCCTTCCTAAAAGGCAAATGTTAAGCCTTTGAGGTCATAATGCTGTCTATTCATCTCCATACTTCAACTTTTGAACTCTTTAACCGATTTTCACGAAATCTGGTAAGAATATTATTTTCCTGGATTAAATATGATCCCTGTACTTTCTCATTTCCTACAGCCGGTTGTAAAAACATAACAGATGCGCAAATTTGTGTGACAGGAATGACGCTAGCGCCACTTAATCCTATGTCGTAAAATTACACAGGACAACGGACTTTGGATAAGGTTGTTAATGCAGTTTCGTTGTAGAATGTACAATAACAAGATGCCAGTCGTGAAAAACTTTTTTTCAGTTTTCAGTTTCATGGCTATAGCTAATGAACCAAGGAAGCTAGGCGCGTAAAATTTGGCACAGAATTATATCATGAAAATACCTTTTTGCATACGTAACACGTTCCTTATAAAAGAAAATACTGTGATGTTTGAACTGAACACATGAAATATAGAAGACTTTAACGTAACATTGCTCAAGAAGCAGCAAGCGCAGGGAAGAAATCTTTATAAATATAAAATCAGTTTCTTGCACGCCCAGCAAGAATATTTTCCGCTTGAGTAGAGCAGGTAGCCTTCTACATAACTCCAGCAAAGTGTCTAGTTAAGCTCCATTTCCTCGCCTCTAAAAAGTACAACTTTACTAACTCCTTTCTTAATGTACAGTTTTCACGGCATTCACATAAAAAACCTTATATCATTATATTACAAATTCTGTAAGAGGCTGTATTTCTATATGTAGTAACTACCTCGTTCTTACATTATTAATATACAAGGGTACTAATTAATACTTTGACATCACCATAAAAATGGGCCCTATATCAAAGTGACAGTTACACAGTGAGCTTACTGGTAACAACCAAAATTTGAGCGTGAAGTTATAGGATATTAGAAATGAAAGTTCCTCGAAATAACATGTTGTAAGTTTAAGATCTCAATTCCCATTTTAATTATTTTACAAGATTTTCCTCGGCGTGTGTTTGTGACTGCAGCATGAAGAGGGCTTAAAAAGCCGTACGAAAATGGCTTTACACTCTAACCACCTATTTACAGTTGCGATACTAGTTCAGGGACACGCAGTGGCGCAGTTGATTCAGACACTGCACTAAAAGCCGCTAGGTAGCGGGTTTGATTCCCGATGCAGTAGTTGGATTTTTTATTGACTTAATCCCTCCGTCTGCACTATGGCTAGGATTATGAACAGGAATATCTCGTGGGGGATAAAGGTGGCCGGTGTGTAGGGCTGAAAACTTTGCCACTTTCATGTGCCGATTGTCTATAAATCCTAGCAGCCTCAATCTCTTCGGTACCTAAGGGCCTCTCTATGGATAACTTCACCTTTACCAAATCACCCTTAGCTCTTTACACTTGAGACGCCATTTCTCATACCTTCGGTGTTACAGCCACTGATGGCAAGACCTGGAAACTCAAACAGCACGATTTCAAAACTTCATTGTGTTACCTACCTGAAAACGCTTGATTTTGTCATCTGTGCTTTTAGTTCGTGAGAAGTATTACATTACCAGACCCGTAGGACAACACGCGACAGAAGGACTCGTAACGGAACATTGCTGTCTTTTGAGATATGTTGCCATGTAGTCCGATAAATACGTACCGATCTTTCTCAGGACGTTGCGTCCTCCGTTATTAGGGTAGATAATACCGTTACCGCCCTGAGAAATTCGAATTTAACTGACAGAATAAGTAGTTGTACCTTGTGTGACGCCCCGAATAGCTGTGTAGGTTCCACATGACAAGTCACTAATCAGTGCTCGTCATCAGGCTATTCCAGGAGACCGCTAATGGTTTCTGTGTGTTTAACGAACGACTAGCTGAACAGGAAAACAGATGCATTCTGAATGCATTAAAACCTGGCACGAAATCAGTATAGCCGTTAATATTGCAACATAGGCCGCGCATTATACATATAATAAGCCATAGGCCTGCAGACATGGCAGCTCATATCTTAAATAATTTCGAAATTGTCGTAAAGTCGGTAGATGCTCCTATGAAATTGTGTAATGTGTTTTATCCTTGTGTTCTTAAGTGTTGAAATTTTTAATTACCGGCAGTGTATGCAAAGTAAATGAAAGATCTGAAGATTTGCGGCGATTTCTATTAACATCTCCTTCTGCAGTATGATGTCGTGTAGTGTACTCGAGTCGTACCAAAGTTTAGGAGGAATTCGCTGTCTCCTTCAGGATATATTAGAAGGAAGCAGCGTGTTTCTCAGACATGTTTGCACCATTCCACCAAACTACACAGCGTCACATCCCAGCATACCGCAACCTCTATACGAAACATGCTCATTTTAAAATCAACAACAGAAAGACATGTCGCCTTAACACAAAATAGAAATTCGATTACTCCAATCTTATTAGTTGTAGCTGTGCTCAGTTACGTAAACAGAAGTAACACAGTGTGTAGTGCAGAATTTGAATTGTAAATCAGGATAATTAACTACCTTCATATAACCAAGTAATTCTTGATAATCTGATAATGCCGCATCTATTAAAGAAACTCAAAGCTTCATTATCGCCTTCAAAACAGGCCGCCACCCGTCCCTGTCCTAAGCCAGATGACTCCAGTCCACACCATTATTAAGTTATTTATTTAATATCAAATTTAACTTGAGGATAGACCCCCTGAAGTACCATACATTGATCCAAAACCTACGAGGTTATATGATGTTAAACCCAGGAAGGTTAAAATACAAATCCTCACGGACTATTCACCTCAGATCCTATAAATTCTAATTTGTGCAGTCAACATAAGCTGTAGTGCTAGCGGTTAAAATTCTGCACTGAATTCCACTGTGACCATGGAGTGGGGAGTTCGGCGTTAGATTATGCAGTCAGGAGAGGAGGCAAACATGAACTTAGCAAAACTCGCCACAGTTCTGGTGGCATAAACACCAAAACGTCGATCAGATAGGTTGCTAAATGTCGCGAACCGCCGGCATGTTCGTGTGCTGATTTGTATTTGACGCTGCCTACTCTTGTGTTCAAGTTTGTTGGATTTCGTCCTTAATAAAGACCAGGGAAAGAGATTGCTAATGCAATTGTTGTAATGTAACAACTAATTGCATGTAGACTGTAAAAGGCATTTTTACTTCAAAGTACGGTTCAGTTGTACAGCCTTTAGGAGACGTCGTGCCCTGTGTCGAGTGTTTTAAGGACAGCTCAGGCTCCCACTTGCCACACGTGCTGTCGCCTGTGACTCTGTATGTTGTTATTCCTTAAACAGTTCATACGCAAAAAATCTGACACGTCACGGGTTCTTTATATACAGTCAGAGTGGCTTCGGTTACGTGCTTCATGTTGTCTTCATGCGTTGAAGTGTTCACAAGTAACGGCGCTAGAAAAAGTCTTTCTCTTTAAATCACGACATATGGCGAGGCTTGAAGCTGTAGATATACCTAGGAAGCAGGCTACGGCCCTTTCACGTGTCTGCCGATATAAGGTCAAGTGAAGCCTATAGGAGTCATTTATGAAAAACACGATGACGCTAGTCCAGTGACTAAACTTTAAAAGTCCTTGGTTCGAATCTTTAGGATGATTATATATACGAGAATAACCTGTGAACCCAACAGAATGCAGATATTATAGGTCTATATTTCATTTACGAATTTTTAAATCCTCACACCTGTGTTGCTGAAGTTTCAAGTCTTGTGGGATGTGACGCCTTGTCAACTGGCACATAGTTTCTGACATTTCATAGGAGACTGCTGGCTGCATCTTCAGGGACTAAGAAGTCCGAGAAGACTGGAGTACTTTGCTTGCACACACGTGGAGGAGGGGAACGTCTCCTAGAATTTCTTACTATTTACCAATCGACAAGTCATCATATCATAGAATGCTTTATATTTCACCTTCTTTTATTTCTTATTTAACGACAGTTTCCTTAAACTACGTCAGCAGAGTCACTGCACCGCGATTAGGCCACGACTGCTTCCTTAAAAATTCTTTCGGGTTCGTGGTTCACCAGTCACCCTAGCTTTGAAACACTTTAACCTAAAATACTGAGAGTGTCGCACCATATACAACATATAGCCCTGTATATAAAACCACCTGCAGCAATTCAAATCGCACATAGGCGAAGTTGTTCCTGTCTACCACATGAAGGCGCATAGGGGGAGTAAAATACACCTCCACTGTTTCTTAACTTCGGCACTAGATGGAAGTAAGTGGTAAATATCTCTCCCGAGCCGCTTTACCCCCATGAAAACCCCACTGGGTGGGTGGCTGGGTGGGCTTCAGGGCCAGTCTGGCCGTTCTGGGGGAAAGAAAAATCTTTGCTCCTGCTGGAATTCAAACTCCGGACCTTCCAGCCCGTAGCTCAGTCGGTAAACCGACTCAGCTGTTCCGGCTCCAAACTCGAATATATGCCTGCTTGTATTCGAGATGGAGGATGCTGTTACTTCCTGACTGGTGGAGAATTTGTAAATAAGTTGCTGTGGCTTAACATGGAGCAATAATCGAGAATTTTCCAGTACAGATGCTGGTCTGCAGTTCGAGAATGGAAAGGAAAGCCCTTCGAATACGAAGCAGAAACTGTCAGTGGGCTTA
Source organism: Coptotermes formosanus (assembly GCA_013340265.1). NCBI lineage: Eukaryota > Metazoa > Arthropoda > Insecta > Blattodea > Rhinotermitidae > Coptotermes > Coptotermes formosanus. Next base: position 74,123 of record BLKM01010228.1, on the reverse strand, counting down.
ACCATTTGACCGCATCGTTTGGTAGGAGACTGCGCTTCTTTCTTGTTGCCGTAGACTAGGGCTGACGAAAGCGGATAAACGGGCCATACTAAACCCGTAAACACTTTCAAACTGTTTGGTGGCCAAGTACTGAGATCGCAACAGATACGTCGGAAGTGAATGTTTCTGTTTGAAGTGACACTGTACATGTAATTATCTATAGTTTAAGTACTTTCAAGTTTTAAATGGTCTAGTGGAAAGTAAAACTTTAAATTACAGATTTTCTAATAGTCTCAAAAGTGAAGGTTTAAGACTTTCTGAACGTTAAGTCATGTTGAATGCTAAATAATTTCCGACTTCTCGGAGAATCTTAGTGCCTGTTTCTTCAGGCTCAAGCAGTTCAAAGGTGCCCAAATAGGCACACATCCTCTCGGAACGTCTTCATCATTCGACATGACGTAACATTCCAGACAACTTTAATCCTTACAAACATCACAGCGAAAACCTAAACTCCTTCAAGTTCCGTCGCTTATATTAATTACTTGCATATATCCCTCCAAGTTTTTAAAGAAAAAACTCGACAGTTCCAATTTCTAGCAATGATTTCGACAGTTAATGTAACCCGACTGAAAGTTATTTGTACGTAATATCACCGCTTACACTGCCAAGCTCTCCAAGTTCTCTTTCTATACTCACCCAAGGTCACAGTGTCCATATTCTATAAAACCGTGACATAGAAGTGTCCCTCAAGTGGTGTAAAGTACAAGATTTGATCCCAATGAAATAAGCAGTGTAATAAAGTGTGATGTTGACAATAGCAATAAAAGAGCGCTGAAGGTTCAATAAGTTTTCGCTAGGGCTGAGGTTCACAAGACAGTGAATATGAAACCCTTTATAATGTAGCGTCTTGTAGCCTGTTATAAACTTGTAACGATGAAGATGTAGACTGTAGTTTCCTTAACAGCTCTGGTAAATATCTACTAGACTACAAAGCATCACATCATAGAAGACGGCAATCTTCGTGCTAGTTTTCATAAAATGTGCCTGAATTAGCCTTGTGCCATTGCACACAAAGCTAGACGCCCAGTTCAAGTGCCCTAAATTTTGTGCAAGACGATCTGACCTCGAGGAAGATGCTGAATGATCTGACAGTTGCACACGGTTTGCTAAATGAAGTGCAATGGGAATGGCTCCTATATTATTCGGAAAAAAAATCAGCCCTCTCCTCAAAATATTAATGATTTGAGGTTTCACCGCCTTAACACTTTGAAATCCGAAAATAATCTAAATACGAGGTAATGGTAGGAAACAAAATTCATAAGTCATAGAAAAGAGAGTCAGTCTCCATAAATAACACCAACCGGTTATTTCTGTTTAAGGAAACAGCTGTTTTTACACAGCTTGTTTTTATAGCGGGTGAGGTGTGTAGTAAGTACGGTGTTTAAATGTTTAGAAAATGGCCAATCTTTATTGGTACTCGTTCTTAATACATGGATCTGCATTTACTTAATTATTATTTTGAATCAATCACTTTCTGTATTTCTTTCCCTTTCGTCAGTTAGCCTACCTTCTGCTGTATTCTTGTCCTCCACCTTTTTTCTCCTCCGACCGCCAGCTCCTTACCCCATTCGTCACATCAGAGCAGCAGCAAGGCTCTGTTCTGCGCTGAGTTATGAATTATGAATGTGTTGTTGGCGTGCGGCAAAGTACTTTGGTTCAGTTAGTTAAGTTTAAAGTGGGAGAGCTCGTTAGCGCAGTGATAAATGAGTCCACGCCTCGCTAATGTGTCGACTTAAGAGAATATTAGACCTACTGGCACACCTAAGCCCTCCTTTCCTTCTCTCTCTAAAAGTATAATAACACTGTGTTTAAATCATATGTTGATTGATTATATTACAGCAGCTATACTGAGGTCAGGTAAAGAAAACCCATGGATGGTGGAAGTCATGGATTCCTTTTTCTTAATTCTGGAAGATCATTCTGTCATTTATCAAACAGCAAAAGCGCTTTTGTTAGCGAAAGTTATCATTACAAGCATTCGCGTGAAGAGAATGGCTAGACTCAGGGTGACCGTATTTGTTACAGCAACTATTAAACATTTTCCAATAATTCTTTTTTTTCTTTAAAATATTCATGATAGCAGGTTGAGACTATGTAGGAAAGGAAAAGTTCTGCCACACAGCAATAAATGGTCCTACACACATTCTTTTTCCTATTAAAACAGAGACAAGAATGTCAGATAAAAGCAAACAAGTGTAAAAAGAAACTTAAAAGACAAATGGCTTTAGAGGTATTTAATAATGACATCTTGAGAGCAACTTCTGCCCACCCACCGCCGTGTGTTGTCATGAATTTCTCTACTGGGAGCCCGATAAACAACAACAGCGAATCAAATGTTAATTCTTAACATTTAGTTTCCGTGATGACTGATAGGTCTTTTACGAAATTGACGTATGAGCAGATTAGCGCTAAAATCTTCAGATCGAACAGAGCAAATCAGTCAAACGTGATGCACAAACAGGAGTGTGTTCTTTCAGACTTCCACAATGTTATATTTCGCAAAACGGTGCAATACGATACCTTTTGTTTTGGTATTAATTAAACCGACAAGTACAGTTTTATTTTGCGTGTAAATTTCTTCCTCTTCCAACCCCTTTTTCCTCTGCCTCTCCTCAACCATACAAATTTCCATTGTTCGTTGCCCGTGCTAATGCTAAAATAATTGGAAGACTTTACAAAATGAAGAGGAATCATAGAAATAATATGGAATAACAGTAGAAAACATGGACTGATAAGTAAAATGGCGAGAATTAATTACATTTACCTTTGGAGTGCATTTTTCATGCGAATTCAAATCTCTTATCTCTCTCGAAGTTCTTGTTTACCCGTCAGCCATCTTACACCTGAATTACTGTTATTTTCTTTGTGGTAAACTCGGTGACAAAACTCGGAAAATTTAGTCTTTTAAAAAAGGATGCCCGGCCTCAAACGAGTACATGTCCGGGCAAAGAGGGCGTATGGTAACCCTGTCTAGACGACTGCGGAAGAATATACAGGAGTACGCTGGATGTCGAAGTGTAGAAGCTCGAGGTACATGTGTGGTTCGTGACACGTAGGACATGCTTCGTGTAAATAACTGCTGAATATTAAGCATAATAATAATAATAATAGTAATAATAATAATATGTGATGGGGAGCGGGAATAGCTCAGTGGTACGGTGACTTAGCTACTGGCTCTAAGACCAAGGAATCACGGTTCTATTCCCGGCAGGCGACAGAGAATATTTCCTTCAGTAAAGAGTGCGGACCGGCCGTGGGGCACACTCAGCCAGATATCTGTCGGGAACGGGGCTCTTTGCTCGGAAGTAAAGCGACTACGGCATGAAGCTATTTCCACCCCGCCTCCCCCCTGCAATATCTTCATGGCATTTTGCGAAATGAAGCACAGGAACAATTTTATTATGTTTGTATTTTATGTGAACAATAGTTACTGCATGATTTAAGATATAAAACGTTAACAGTTGCTGCATTTCCGAGATTGACTGTGCCTACAACCACAAGTAAAATAAGATGCATACTGTCTGTGGCCCATTAGACAAAAAACATGTTACTTATCCTCTTTATTTTGAAGTTAATATGTTTATATTTCGTTTCATTTACCATAGAGTTCCCTTTTTTATGTTGATTGTTTAATAATTTATTTATTTATTATCGACCTACCAAACTGTTCATGCATATATTAAGAGCATCATACCTATCTCACTGGATCCGATAATCATTTGGTTTTATAACATATCTGTGTATGAACTTGCTAGTTTATTGATATACGAACCACAAACCATTGAATGTGTAAGCAGATAGGTAAACTGCTAAATAATTCAAACTGGAATGGAACTCTTTGAAATCTAACGACTGTTTTGTTAATCAGTAACAACTATAACAAAATTACAGTGCTTGTGTTTTCAATAGCTGCAAAGTTGCCAAGGGGAATATAATGTATATACAGCGTCACAATATAAATTACATTTATGAGCTGTTTTTGGAAAGAAGAAAGCGACATTCTTCAGCATATTGCAAATACTGCTTGTTGGATCAAGTGTCACATACTCACAAGGTTTGTTGGTTTACCAGTTGGCACTAAAGGATTTTCATTGACACAGATGCTGGCTGTTTTTTCTGGCTAAGGATTTATCGTGTTCTTAATAAAAAGTTATTAACTCCCAACCCCTCTTGTCATATTTCGTCACAAAAATCTGACGCCGCTTTTCAAAATGTCTCCATGAATTTATGCCCCCCCCCCCCAAGCCACAAGAAAATGACTCGGTAATGTAAAGTATTTGCCAATGTTTAAAGCCAAAACACTTACCAGCCCGTACTACCTTACTAATGCAAAACGTAGCAAAACTCCAATTTAATGGTATCAATCCCCTTGTTCACAATTACTCACAGAGACACAGACAATTCCACAGACAAATCACAACGTGATCGTAAAAACAACGTGTACAATTTAGGCCTCCTGGCAACAGTTACGACAGGTCGCCTTCTACCCATATACCAATAGCCGCCGAATTGCCTAACTGGAGTATGAGAAGTTTAAACAGGTGTGCACAGAAACATACTGGTTACAATAAGACTTTTGTGATGCCACAACATTTCGAACTCGCCTTCGTCACACATCACCACAAAAGCCTTAACCCGCTTCCCTCTCGGAGCGTGACATCTTTTATGGACGACCCCCTGGGTACTCATAAATTTCGTGCCCTAATGAGTTGGCTGCAAAAATTTGGAACAAGAAGTGGCCCTCGTAAGATTTGGTGGTTCGTGAGTGTTCACTCATAAGATTTGTTGGCTCAATAATTGGCCCTCAAAAATTTCTTTGGGGTCTCAGCAGTTAATATCAATAAAGATTTTTCACTCAGTACTTGGCACTCAGGGATTTGTTTTTAGCTCAGGGGGTGGGAATTTAATTTGTTGGCTCAGGACTTGGACTGACAATTTTTGCAAATATTGCAGTAGGATTCTTTCACTGCGTCGATTTCATCCCTCTGTAAATTAGCGACTCTCTTTCAACTGTTTGGTTTATGTAGGGTTGGAAGTGAAATGGTTCTGTGACTGAAAATCGGAAGATATATGAAAAGAAACATTCCTTGGCCTAATTTGAGATAATATCCGGACTGCGGTTTCAGGGACCGACGAAAATCACAATAAACCTCATGATATCCGGTTTAAGGACTGGGATTTGAACACATAACTTCTGAAATAGAAAGCAATATTGTCGAATCTCGACAATCGCCTTCAGAAAAAACTGTGATAGCGCAAATTATGTCCAATACCTAAGATTTGCTGGGCCACAGAAGTTAAATGAGAGGTAGTCTCGAGGTTTAATGTCTCTCAAGCGTCTATTCAAACTAATCCCCGAGTATGTGGATGCATTTTTCCCATGTGGCACGAGATTAAAATCTCCTTCGCAATAGAATTCGAGCCTTTCTCTATCAACCATTCTATAAATTCATTTTTCACCCTCAAGGCTGCAGAATCTGCTACTTCCCAAGTGCTGCTTCAGTGGCCTAAGCAACAAATTGTCTGTCATGAAATGCGAAACTTCAGCACGACAACGCAGTCCAAAACAGCACAGGTTGGACCAAATTTTTATCGTTTCACTGGGAAATTCTCGACCATTCACCTTTCTGTCTGACTAGCTGAACAAGAGTTGGTGAACACCTACTGAACAATAACGACACAGTGAAAATCGCTGTTAATGAATTCTTGTGAAGGCAGCAGCCTTATTTCTACGAAGATGGAATTTTTAAGCCCGTGCTATATGTCACTACGCTCGGAGATTTTGCTGAATATTATTTGTACCTGAGTAGGGTATAGGAAATATATTTCACATCTCAGTGACTTCCCTTTTAAGTTTTATGACTTGGGAAACCTTATTTGCAGAATATACCGCGGATTAAGAATATTACTGCGGACATTGTGCACTGTCTAAGACAGTGTTTTCCAAGTGTTTTTGCGCGCGGATCAGTTTTGGCTTCGAAAAATAACTGCGGATCCTCACATCCTTGCTCAAGTAAATATAGATTTCGGATGATAGATTTCCAAAATTAAAAATTTATATCTCAGAAGTGATTATAAACATGTGTTTACAATCTAATTTTTTAGACTGACATAAAAAATACTGAAAATAGACTGTTAGTATTTGAATATACATTGAATCTTACCTCATAGCGTACTAGTGTGAAGAATGGTGTTGTTTATTCGCTCCACACAGTCCTTTGAATTTGCGACAGATTGTAGACAAGTGAATTCTCACGTCGGGTGCGACTTCCTGTCTGTAACGATATTTAGATTTTGTTACCGCATACCTTGAAAATACAACTACGCAGATAATTTGTGGGAAATGGGACAAGTTTCAGCACTATACATTTAAACAGTATTTCTTGTATTTTCTCTTCTGGAACAAGTAACACACAAAGAAAAGTACTACATACGTAAGTTTTTATTTATCATCAACTACTGAACTTTATTTACACAACCTCCAACATGGATCATAAAACAATATGACACATGGTTTTTAAATCTACGTATATCACAAAGCATGCAAGCTGCAACATATGTATAACTACCATTCTGTGACTTGTTACGAGACGCTTAATTTTTACACTGATTAGCTCCCTGACGATGGCTGGATAACTCAGTCGAAACATGTTCGAGGCTGTGTAACTACAGTGCAGTAGTTGGTGCTAAATAAAAACTCACGTGTGTAAAAAAACTGCACGGAAGATTTATAATATTAAACAAGTACTACTGCTAGCCTTGACACGTTTGTTGATTCGACAAGTTACGAAAATAAAAGCAAAGCTTGATTTACGTCGCGACACCAATTGTTTTTCTGTACCTGCTGACAAATATTAAATGCGACGATTAACAGTATTATTAGATAACCCAAATCTTTAAAGCTTATTTTTCGTCTGTTCACCAAACACAAAAGTTGCCATTTCCACAGCACATATTTTATTAAGGTTTCTGCAAGCACACGCGCCTCCTGCAAGAACAGTATTGCAACTTTCTCTGTAGGAGACGGCGGCAACATTTTCATTATCAGTGTTTGATCTTTTCACCATAAGGCTCTGACAGTTTGTTAATGCCACGAGTTTAAGATTGAAAAAAACTAACTCATGCCATTTGTTCCTATAAACAGGGTGATTAACATCACGATGCCCACGAAGTTTAGCAGGTAACATAGAACTGTTTGTTAACACTTTGTTGCACAAGACGCGTAAGTTATCAGGGGCAATTTCGCCACCTGCATACATAAACCCCAGAGACAAACAGCAATCATTGTACATCCGTTTTGTACTAATTCCTGCAATTCTAGAACTACCGATATTGGATGGCGACGTACAACCTTGAGATCTGCTTACAACGTCGGTTACACCTGTGCTTAATACAGCAGTACTTGACTGTTTACTTAAACCGCCTCTTTTTAGCCACTGATCCATGATAAATAAAAAACAAGTTACATTAATGTTCGTGCGCGTTATTTCACTGACAATACTGTAGCTAATAAAATTATCTGTTTCTCTTCCCTTGTAATTATATTGACGCTATATGAACTACGACTAAGCTGAACTGGTGATCTGTGGTGGTGAAAGTCACAACTAGAGATTACTAAAATCTGTAGCAGTAGCAAAATGTAAGTTTGTTAACTTAACGCGCATATTTTCTTTCGCATCCGCGTGCAATACACTTTGTTATCAGATAGCTACCAGCACAGACCAACGGCACTGCGTGGTTTGACCATGATTAAACTGACTGTCGCTTGCTTCGGGGTTGCAGGGGTTTCTTAATTAAATATTCTAAAGGTAATACGAACTAGACATATCGCCAATTGAAGAAGCTTCGAAATTGTTTTTAACACATTATTCGTTTAATTAAAAAATAAGTAAACCTCAAAGTAGCCATTAGAGAAATGTAACCACGACTTCAATGGGAAAAGTTCGCGGTCCCTTGGGATTCGCGGAGCACAATGTGAAGAACCACTGGTCTAGAGTATATTTGATAAATACGACGTTCCAGAAGTTGGTTCTGTATAAGCCATCAGGTAAAACGCATATTGAAAGTCCGAGACAGATGTTAGCTTGATCTGCTAAACGTAACATAAATATTATAATGTTAATATGTTCCATGTCCGTGCACTATATTACACAAAAACACTAATCACCAACAAATGCACAAAGAGAGTTTTATCATCAGTCGTAACACACTCCTATATGTTTCGACCGTGTTGGGTCATCTTCAGGGAGAACATTTTTGTTATCGTTACACTAAGGTTGCAATTTAGCTGAATGAGAATGTGCTGTTGACTGTGTACTGCGTTGTTTTTGTTTCCAGTACACAGTACACAGTCAACAGCACATTGTCATTCAGCTATAAAATGCAACCTTAGTGTAACGATAACAAAAAAGTTCTTCCTGAAGATGACCCAGCAGGGTCGAATCATGTAGGAGTGTGTTAGGTTGATGATGAAACTCTCTTTGTGCATTTGTTGGTGATTAGTATTTTTGTGTTATAATATTAGTCTTATTAGAGCAGAGCCAGATTCCCCAAAGTCGTGTAATCAGATATACACGTACGTCAGAGAGTGCACAGTGTCCAATGTAATATCCTTTCATAATCAAACTACTCTTACAAACCTTTAGCAAACATTTGTTGTCCTGTACATTTATTCAAGAACAGGTTTCGGTGAAATGAATTCCCAAGTATATCACTGGAAACAAAATTGACTTTTGTCGCTTCATTTTACTTATCAGAGGGTTAATAAAATAATATCAGTTAAAATGAAACTCACACCCTTCGCTTATACGACACACTATAAATGACGTTGATCAAGGTCATCTGTATATGAGTAATTGTTCCCTGTTCTTAAACTAGGGAACATCATTTCCCTCTCGCGAGGTACTTGACATTTGTTTACAGGAACAAGTTTTTAGCTGCCCTTATATAGAGGTTGTGCCTCTCTGTGACCTAGTATTTGTGCCTGAACAGATGGACATATTAGGCTACTTCTCAAAATCGATATGGGGAGTTTCGTTAAAATTGTTCGGCAGGTCTGATTTTCAGCTTGATTGATTCATGAGAAAGCCCGCTTTTCTTAAGACGATAAAAGGATAAACAGATCGCGAAGAACTGTAATGTACTGCAAAGAACGTCCTTTCGAATGTTGTCTAATATAGAATGAAGAAGGCCTCCTGCACCATAACCGATCTTGTGTGCGTCTTTGAAATTACGTGTGTATCATAAAAAGGGTATTTAAATCTCGTCAACAACCTTTATGAAAACATTACTCAAGCTTCGGAAAAATGTGTTTTCTGTATCTTAATCTTCGGTGATGATGATGATGATGATGATGATAATTCAATTCAATTCTTTGTTTGTAATATACTGGCAAAACGGCCATAAGACCAATTACAGAGACTGCACAGGAAATATAAGTAACACAACCAGTGAGAAATATATGCGAAGAGATAAAAAGGTAGAATCGTATCTGGTGTAGTTGTTAAAGTACAGGATTAAGAAAAATAACTTCCCCCTGAATATATTATTAATATGATTAAATTGAATTCAATTTACACAAGTACACAAATACAGCACAGTTACAAGCCAAACAACAGCAAAAGAGAACAAGTTGATGTAAGTGTGAATTGTGGCTCAACACCACAAAAAATTTCAATTTTTATTACTAACGTGCCGACACAACAGGCAAAAGGACAGTTACAGGAACAACAGAGGAACACAAGAAAAATACATGAAATAACTAACCACAAACATAAACATGTGAATAATAATAATAATAATAATAATAATAATTTATATACTGACTCAGGACCCTTGTGGCCAGTTAAAAGGACATCGCAAGTGAAATGAGACGGCAAAACAACAACAACAACAACAACAACAAAACCTGGAAAGAAGAGGAAAGAAAAACTACTGGAATTAATTTAAGTAAAATTCAAGATTTGACAAAAGAAAGAAGAAATGTTACGCTTGATTATAATGAGCACATCGCAAATCCAGTTAAATGCATTTAATAGATCCCAAGTCCGTAATAAAATGAAGCGTGATTTGTGTGGAAAAGAAACAGCTAAACTGGGTCTATCCCATCATTGGGCCATTGCGAACAAAATATGAAGCGCGCAGTGTAAAATCACTATTCCCACGTCAGTAGAGAGATTTCTGTTTGGGTTTCGTATGCTGTATGGTTGTTCCTTTCCCTACCGTTCTTATCAACAGTCCAGTTGTTATTACAGTAAGCAAATTAACGTCTTGTGATATTTCAGTCTTCTGCTTTGGTGTGGTTGAGGTCTTCGCTCGTCTGTGATGCTACGCAGTGTCGTTCGGAATTTGATATCGACGTTTCGGACAACATATCTGTCCCACTTTCAAGCCTTAAGATTCAGCCTTGAAGTTGGAAACGATATTCTTTAATCAGCTACAAATACACACTGTGTAACATCCCAGAAGAGTGAAGACCTGAAGTTCACATCTTGTCTTATCGTTTCAGAATAACTTCTGATGGTGTATGAGAGACAATGGTTTAATTAATTAATATAAACCCCTACTTTTATGTCACATGTGCCCTATCCAACGATAACAGCATTTCTTACTTTACTACCAGCTTTGCTGGCAATTTGCCCACCATTGCAGGAACCACAAAGGCGAATCGAAAATTTGCGGTGAAGTGGATCAGTGAATTTTCTCTCATTGTTTTTTAAAGTGAAGTGAAATTTTATTCTTGCTTTTTGTTCATTATTTATTTACTCTATATGTAAGTTTGTGCGTGAGTGTTACCTTGTGCTCTAAATGGGTCGTGTCTTGTTTGGGGCTGCATTAATTCTCCTTAGTTTCTTTGATCAAGTATTCTTGTACTGAGCAATAGCGTTTAGTTTCTCTTAAACTTTGTGCCAGCAGCCGCGTTTATACTTTGGAGGCGGCTGAACATATTCGGATTTAGGTAGTTACGTGATTTGTGTACGAGCACTTTGGTTTGCTATAGTGTCTTATTGGGTGAAACATTTGTTTTCTTTTTTTTTTTGCCTCTTATGTATTTGGGGGCTATATTGCTGATGCTCAGAACTTACCAAAAAACCAATCCAAAATGGTCGGCAGAGTCAGTATCAGAGGCCGCAAGGAGAAATATATTTTGAAGTTTGGGGATTAGAAAATCTTTATCTCTCCAAGGCTCCCTCAAAATCGCTTCACAATATTTGCAGAAGTATCTATCAGATATGCATTACGAGCATTTGAGTACAACAGTGCAACAAGTATAGAAAACCCCACTCTACTGGTTGCTGATATTGAAAAGTCTGTGTGACTACTAAGTTCAGAAAACGAGCCATTGGTTTCACTGTCACGCACGTGTGCAGAGCAGCTTACATTTCTGTCAGAGGCAAGGAAAGATTGTTCCGTGGAGTAACTCCGACTAATTTGCAGGCACGGGCTGGTTCAGTAGCCTTATGCAGAGGTATCCTCACTTATCTCTTAAAACACTTGAAGGACTGCCCAAGGCAAGGATTGCAGCAGTGTATAGAAAGGTTTTCGATGAGTTTTACAAGTGTTGAATCTGAACTGGTTGTAAAGTTTACCTTCAATGAGATATCAGAAGCGATATTTATTGCAGTTGAAACGAAATTTCATTCAACTACAGGAAACTGTAGAAAGAAATGGAAAAGGGTGTAATGAAGCTTATTCTTGCTGAACATTTTGATAATTCTCAAATGGTGTTTGTTTTAGTGCCAATGCAGTGTATAGTTTGCGATTTGTGACAGCACTCAAAGCTGCTTGTTTGGAGGAACACACAAAATTTGAACTGACACATGGAACTGGAACACACATGTCAGACTCTGGTTGTATCAACAAGGACCACTCATTAACTGGCTTGAAAATTTTCAAAAACAGATCTCCCGAAAATGTCTTAATTGTTACATAGAAAAGAACACCATGTCATGGCTATGGTAAAAAAGGTATTTAATTTTTACAGGCATTTTTCCTACGAAAATATTATTATTGTAGAGCAAAATTTTCTGCCATCAGTAGGTGTAGAATTTGACCAATTTCAGGCTTGGGTGGAACCTTTTTAACTGCTGGATCTTCATCCATTGCTGGGCCACAGTTCACTTCTTGAACCTCATCGGTCGCTGGACCTTCGTCCATCGTCGGGAGTTCTAGCCCTTGCTCGACATTTGGCCCTTGATGGAACTAGAAAACTTGCGGAACATCTGGTATTTTTTGCTCCCATTCAGTAGTATCTGAATCACATCACCATTTCAGTTGTCTCAATTTGCCGAAACCATTCTGTGTCAAGAAAGTCGATCCATAAAGCAAGAATATAGAAGAGGAAGAAGCATTGGAACAGTCATGTCACTTCAGCGGGGAATATAAGGGTCACTTTTGAGAGAAGAGTCCAAAATTGAAAAGAGAATAACTCTAAAACAAGAAAAGAGAAATAATAAGCAAAGACGCGTAGATTTCCGATTTGTCTACCTTAATTCAATCCAGAAGCAGGAGAAGAAGGAGATAGTGATAAAGATGTTCCATGTGAGTTTTGCGGAGTCCAGTGGGGTCAGTCAGGGAGCAGGTGTGTACGTAAATTTCATATGTATGGCAAGTATCTTAACGAGTCATATTTTTAAGCCCAAAGCCAAAAGTATAATATTTGTAGCAAGTATATCTGATCAGAAACGCCTCTCGTTTCAGCTGCAGTGATCTCAGGTTTTCGTTGTAACGCCGTAATTGTAGAGAAATGCCAATATTTTAAGGATTTGCTGAGTAATATTACATACTGATATATTCCCTTACGTCATTTTAATTGTTTTTTTGTGTTTTAATTTGAAATGTTTGGAATAGCTCTGCTCTACCATGGTTTTATTCAAATATAAGTACTAAAAATAGAAAAATAGTGAAAATAATGGTAGGAACAATAATAATTTTAGTGACATGTTTTGACTAGGGCCTGTGTTAAATATACGTGCATTACGGAATAATAATAATAATAATAATAATAATAATAATAATAATAATTTAACTTGGAGAATGGAGAGCAGCTTAACAGTAACACTATAATAGGCAGTGCACATGTAGACTTAAAATTGAGGCGCGTTACATTAAGCATTGTTGACGTGGAAAAGCAATAATTATCACATATTCTAAGCGCATGTCTCTAGTTTTATTTATCCAGCATGCAACGCGCATGCGCCTTACTATATTGTCATCCGTGGCCTGTCTGGATCTGTGATATTTCTCCACATTATCTCATAAACGGTACGATTTTCGGAGGAAAGTTATTCAATATAAAATGTGTGTTTTGATTCCTTCTACAGCTTTTGTTTGAAACATTTCTCATTCTAAAGAGAACTGATTGAAGTATGATCATAAATGTATATAGATCTTCCTATAAATCACCGTTATTCTTGTCAGAATGTAATGAAGCCTGAATTTTTTGGACAGTTTTAGAAAAATAAACAAATTTTCAAAAAATGCTTCCAATGGGAGCAGACTTGTTCCATGCAGACAGACAGACAGACAGACAGACAGACAGACAGACAGACAGACGGAGAGGCAGACATGAAGAAGCTAATAGTCGCTTTCCGCAATTTTGGGAACGCGCCTAGCAACAATACAAAAGAAGAAGAACTACATCCTTTACGGCGCTGCGTAATTAATTCAATAAATTGTTAGCAAAAATGATTTTTAACTGCATCAGTAGCTTGAAAAGAGGTACTAGCAGGTTCGAAATTTATAACCAACATTAAACAAAACAAAAAATGATGATGATTATTATTATTATTATTATTACGTAGTATTATTATTATCGTATTAAAATATGTATATCCGATACAATTCGTGACCGAAAGGCCTCACAATAGAAATCGAGACCTTATTAACAAGGGCCCTTGAGAAGGTATGCAGCCAGGATAACGTAGTCTGTATAGTGATGAGGTTATGAACTACGCCATGCGGGGTTCGATTCTCTGTTAACATAGGACATTTTCTACTCTCTAAAATCCTCCTACAGTGGGTAAAATTAGTAAAACGTCAGCGGCCTGAATATTATTCTTTACCCCCATCTAGTGGCCAAGGCTAAGAATGAATAGAGATATACTGTGGATTCTCGTATCTACCTTCATGACATGCGCAGAGACAATTTTACCTTTACCCTTTCGCTTTGCCCTGACGCTGAAAAGGTAGAACTGGGTAAAGGATCAACGTTCATTAGGGACAGATTATCCGGTCTAAGCAGGACAGAAGGACACTCGGATCATCGAAGCTTTGTGTAATACAGAAGACTAATAAAAGATAAAGAGATTAAGTCTAAACTCAGTCTATAACCCAACTAACTTTAAATTAAGAAGAAAATCCAGTAAAGCACCAAATACAAATATCTCACTTGGAAAGCAGTAATCAACGTATCGTATTTTATAAAAGAGGTGTCATTTTTATGAAGAATTCAATAATGGGTTCTTCTTTTTGAACTCCATTTCTTTTCTATGCAGCAAGGTCACTTAGCGCCTACAGAAGTCTACAGAAGTCGCCTCCATTTATTGTTCAAAGTAAGTGAGGTCCTAGAAGCCTTCAATATGTAAGTGTGAAATATGCTATCAAGTTTCCTTGCTGTCTTCATATCTATCACCTTCCAAATTGCCGTCGCCAGCATGATCCACAAGATCAACTGTGACGTTGGTGATAGCTGCCTTTCTTCTTCTTTATTTATCCTTTCTTTCATGTCATAAGTACTCACACCCTCGCCGCCTGATATAAGTCACTAAAGAAAAAAATGTTCCGAATTTTCTCACTCTTTTCCCTGCTGGTTTATCTTCAGTTTTCTTTTTCTGTCCAAGTAAACACCCCTATAACCAAGCCAGTTTTTTTTTTCTGGATTTTTAACAGTAGTATCTTCCAAGCCGGACAGATCAAGAGGGCAGGAACCAGACGAAGAGAGATGCTTACGAGACGGAACTCCCACACAAATTCTTCTGATGCCGGAAGCAGCGACATCAGTGGTGACTTGAAGCACAGAGCAAATGGTGCTAGAGATGGTTCATGATCGTGTAGCAACATGCGTGACCAGAGTGGTTTGAACGGCTGCTATATCGCGATGTGGAAAGCAAACGGAGAAACTACCACATTAGTACTTTTGCTGGATAGCCTCTTTCCAGAAACAGAGACAAATATGAGACGCTTCCTCTGGAGACAAACCAATACGGCGGTAAACTGCTCCTCATTTGGTGTTGCGGGGGAGAGGAATTCTAGAGAAAATATCACACGGTAAGAGTTACAGCAAAAGGACTACAAACAGAAGCAGAAGGAACATCACAGATTCAAGAACGGAACGTGAATGTGGTAGACCTTGAATCAAGGAGGCAAACTGGAGAGTTTGTAAAAAGATATGCAGAAGAATGCGGAGTCTGTTCTAAGCGCCAGTGAAGTGCGGAGGAAGGAGCAAAGTGAAATAAGAAGTGGTGATTTTACGATGTATTATTCCGGAGGTGAAAAGGCTGAAGCAGGGGTAGCAATAGCGGTGCATGAACGCATACTGAGAAGTGTTGTTAGGAAGAGCGTGTGTAATGACAGAAACATTTCTCTTAATTTAAGGGCAGAACCAGTAATTATATTGCTATTGCAAGTGTACATACCAACACTGGATTATGAAGATGACTAAGTGGAAGAATTGTATAGTATAATTGAAGAAATCTTTGAAAAGGATAGAAAAAGTGAAACAGACGCCATCGTAATGGGAGACTTTAACAGTTTGGTTGGAGATAAGTCACATCGAGACATTGTTGGACCACATGGACTGGGAAGGCGGACACAGAGCAGTCACATGCTTATTGAATTTTGCGAAAGAAATGGACTTGTCATCTCCAGCACGTGGTTTAAGAAGCCTAAGAGAAGACTGTACACCTGGCAAGCACCAGGAGACTGAAATCGACATCAGTTGGACTACATACTTGTGAAGCATCGATTCAGAAATAATACGAAGGATGTGAAGACACTGCCTGGAGCAAATATTGATCCTGACCAAAATTTGCTGGTTGCAATGATCTGCATTAGCGTGAATAAAATCATGAAGTTCCAAAAGGCAAGTTTAAGATGGGATCTGGAGAATTTACATGCTCAACGACGGAAAGTGCAAGATAATACAGAAGAAAAACTTGTTGCATTAGAATGTTAAAGTTGGAATGTGAAAGTGTAGTGAGACAATATCAAGAAATGTGTGTTTGTTACTATGGGTGATTTGGTTCGGAAGGACGACAGGAGAGCAAGACCAAGGATTACATGTGAAATTATCAATAAGACGGATGAACAAAAAAGTGGAAGAATGTCAGAAGCGAAGAATGGTGGAAGAACAAGAGAAACCTTAGAAAGGAATTGAAAAGAGCCACGCGCAAGGCCAAGAAGGAATATCTTGACGAGATCATGGAAATTCAAAGAACAGGATATTAGGATGTAATACATATAAAACGAAGGAACTAGGGTGGAAAGAAACCAGAGAATTCAAAACACTGGCATCGAAGGCTGTAAAAGTATATAATATCATGTAAGATTCAAGTACTGAAAACCTGGGAGAACTGTATTACAGAGCTCTATGATCGACCAGCCTAATCGATCAGAAAACCTAGACGTAGAACCTGAAGAGGAGGTAGATGCAGACGAGAAATGCCCTTATATTTTGCAACATGAAGTGGAAAAAGCTAACAAGGAGATGAGGTATAAGAAGGCTATAGAAGATGACGATGAATTCAAACTGTTGTGAGAATATGGTCTCAAGCTATGATATAACTGCTCAATGACACATATGAAACTTGAGAGTGGCCAAAGGATTTCCTTGAATCTACAATGAATGGCTCAAAGAAGAAACCAAAAACTTTTACGAAATCAGTCTGCTTTTCATCGTCAGGTAAAAGCAATAACGAAACAATAGTTGACTAAACTAAAACCAACAAGACTTCATGAATCACGTGTGAGAAACAGAAAATATGTACCTCAAATACAAGATACAGTAACAGGCGTAAAGCATTGAAATCATAACAGTGAAGGAAAAAACATGTTAAAATTATGTCTGTAAGTCACCAACTCGGAACAAAGAAACTGTAAAGGAAATAATAAAATAAAATAGGCTAAAGTATAAGAATAACCAGCACCTTCTATTGGCGAACTACGACTCACCAAGTAATAAGATGTACAAATATTCCAAAAATACCGCACCTATTTCATATTGTTAACTTCCTTTTTTATCAATGGCAAGTAAATAGATGGAATTTTCAAAATGCCCTGGCCAATGGGTTTATCAGAACAAAGTATTCAGTTATTGTTTAGATAAATATTTTCACCTGAAGACGAAAGCAGACTGCTTTCGAAACGTTTTGAGAGGTGTTTGTGCTCAGTGGTAATGGAAAATCACTGATATGTGTTAATGATGTTTCACAGATTAAACTTTTCTAGAAAGACTTTATTTTACAGTTAAAGAAGCCAAAAGCTACAAAATGCAATAACCATTGCACAATCAGGCTCATAAAACATACAGCAAAGACAGCAGCAAGAATACTAAGACGAACGTTTGCAAGGAAATTTGGGTATGCACTTGGAGAAGATCAGTTCGGATTTAGAAGAGGAAAAGTAATTAGGGATACAACTGAGATGCTGAGAATAATGTCAGAACAAACTTTGGTCATAGACGAGGAATTGTGTGCTTGCTTCTTAGACTGGAAAAATGCATGTAACCGCGTAAACTGGAAAAAATATTTGCAGATCCTGGAGGGACCCGGTATCGATTGGTCTAAAAGACGATTGGTAAGAAAGGTGTGCATAGATCAGAGAGTTAAACTAAGACTGGACCAAGAGGAGACAAGAAGTATGAAGTAGGAAGTTTAGAAGAAAATTTACATAAGAATGCTCTTTGTCACCAATTCTATTCAACTTTAACAAGGAAGTTCTTGAATGGTTTGAAGACTTCAAAATAAGAGGACAAATAATTCGAAAAGTGATAGCTGCAGATGACCTTATGTTATTTGCTAAGGTAGAAATCGTACTACAGGGCATAATTGGTAGACTAATTGAAACTGGAAGACGGTACGGAATGGAAATGAATGTGGAGAACTAATGTAATGAGAATCTCAAAGCATCCATCCCCGCTACAGTGTACGATAGATCTAAAACACCCATAGAATGTGAAATATTCCGACTATTCCGGTAGCACGATAACAAATGATGCAAGATGTACAAGTGAAATTAAATTCAGGATTGCCACGGAAAAAAACATCATCCAAAAAGAAGAATGTTCTTTTCACCAGCAAATTGGACTTAAATTTAAGGAAAAAAACTGGGAAAATGCTACATTTTAAGCAGATCCTCGTATGGTGCTGAAAGTTGGACGCTTAGGAAAGTAGATCGTAAATGTTAGGAAAGTTGAGAAATGTGGTGCTGCAGAAGGATGGAAAAGGACGGTTGGATCGATCGTGAGAAATGAAGAATTACTTAGAGACAAGGAAGACAGAAGCATCCTACAAATAATAAAAAAGGAAGGCTAACTAAATTGGTCAAATCGTGCATAGGAACCACTTTCTAAACACGTTATTGAAGGAAAGATGAAGGGAAGGATGGAAGTGACTGGGAGACGAGGAAGAAGACTTGCGAAGCTACTGGATGGCTTTAAGAAAAAGAGATGATCCTGGCAATTGAAAGAGGAAGCAGTACGTTGCTCTCTGTGGAGAACTGGCTGTGGAAGACTCTAAGGACCTGCCGTAAAATAGACTGCTTAATGAATGAATGAATGAATGAATGAATGAATGAATGAATGAATGAGTGAATTCTACAAATGTTGGTTCGTCAAGAAAACAAGGCCTTTTATATTGTTTTTAATGTCTAACATTTTGCTCTGTCTTCAATAACATCCATAAGCGAATGGAAAAGTCTAAGCAGAGATTTTTCTTCAGAGTTTTACTTACATTTCTTTCGTAGGCTGACACAATTTTCTCCTGTTGTGGCAGAAAAATCGCTCTTATTTCCCTAATCTTTAATTACATTTTAACTAGCCTGAGAAAGCGCTTAATCAGTTACAAGAATTCTTTTTCTTCATGATTTGGATTTTGAAAAACTTTCTGTTGAAGAACAATTGAAGTAAAATCCAACTTTATAAATGTTTTTAGTGCTTTGCGCCATTATACCAGACTGCAAGTGTTGTTAGAGCTACATTTTTAAGGCAAAAATTTTTTCCCAATAAAATCTAGTTTTATTTTGTGGTTAGTTGGGGCCTTAGCTACAAGCAATAACCATCCCCATTTCATTGATGGTCTTCCATACCGAAGCAAGTTTTCTTTGCCCGAATCTAGAGTTTTAAAGGCCGACTTTTAAAATACAAGCCGGTTTCGTCGCGTTTTTAGGGCTGTTCATAAGACAAACATTTTTATAAGAAACTTAAATTCTGTAAATAAAAAAAAGATTCCCGATCTTCTGACAATATTTCTGCACAATTATTGAACTGCCTCATTCCATAAGTGTTCTTTCCTCCCCTCCCCCGCTCCCAACGATCTACCCAGCCCTTACTACCTGTATAGTCGGTCTGTCATTCGTTAACCTCCTTGTAAAAGGTCAGTGCTTTACCTGGCAGGAGAAGGTTCCGTCATTTGTATTTGTTTCCTTTTTGTGTGAACTCAACAATAAAGCTTCGCTCACATTCACATTATCCCAGTTTTTTCATCACCTATGTTTCTTTCCACCCGTCATTTGTAGTTCTGGGCTAATATATTTTTTTTTATTTCCCTTATTTTCCTGCTGCAGTCAGCAAGAATAGCACAGATATCGCCATATTCTTCTGCAAATTTTTGTGCAGGTTCTCCCTTATGTAATATGGCTTCAAGCGTTTGTCTTATGGAAACAGCCACTCTTATTCTTCTTCCCGTTTCATGTATTAAGACATAACAAATGAAATCCCTTCTTTGTGAAAAATAGTAACTTCCACCACCAAAGCAAAACACAGCTTCCCTTTCTTAATCGAAAAGAGTCAGGAAAGTGCACTAAAGCAACTAGCAGTGAATACTTACATACAAATTTAAACGACAAAGAAAGCTAACATAAACGTTGACTATTAAAAGGTGGACTCATGAACGTGGTGGACAGTGTAATTTATTTCGTAGAATCGGACATGTTCGTTAGTAAAAAATAATTAGTGTTGTAAATTGGATGTTAATACATGTAACAGAAGATTCTGACAACACAGCATGTTGGATAACCCAGAATCAAACAACTGGAGCTCTACTATTGTATCTAATCATAACTTTGGGAAATAAGAAAATGCAGGAGGTGGATAAAATTTAAATTGCAAAGAAAAAAATGCGATTCTGCAGTCGCGCCATCTCTTTAAAAAATTTTCAAATAGTAGGCCCTACTTGGAGGTTTGGAATGAAATTCGTCACCAAATTTTGAAGTAAGGATTAGGCAAAGTAAATGATGATTATGATGATAATAATGATAATATTAATAACAATCCGCTTCAAGATACACACACTTTGATGAGTTTTATGGTTTTGTCCTCTTAACCCACCATCCTTTACGAAACTGTGCGTGTGTTGTGTGAAATGTGTAACAGAATCTGCATGGCTCCCGCTCGTGTTTGGGCTTCAAGGCATGCGACGCTTGTTAGTACATTAGCGTCTAGTGGTCCCCGAAGACATCAGATGGCCAGGGGACAGGTCAGCGTCTTTCCTGTATACCACCTAACACTAGCTGTTGCATGTACTCTGCTACACTACAGCAGCATTTCAATGCCAGCAAGTAGTGACTGTCTGAATAAAGAAATAATGTGCCGTTTGCATGTTCTAATTTCATAGTCTTTTGTTGGAGTTAAAATATTTTCGAATAGCTAGAGATAAAATATGTGCTCAAAAGACAGTCTGTAAACGTACTTCACGACACCATATTTTGCACAGTTTTTATTCAAACTACAAATGTAGTAGCTGTGATGGTTTAACTGTGAAATACGTATGCGGAATACTTTTTTGCTAATTTGTGTTTTCGCCTGTCGTAATGGCAGAGTCACATGGTTACAAAGGTGACCTGACGTTTTCCACTTGCAGTTATGTACTACCAGTGGTGCTGTCTAGTGCCTCACATTCGGTACGACACAGTAAGTCCTATGCAGACCACATGCCGGCAGGCAGTAATGAGGGAAAGCTTAGCAGAATTTGTGCAAAAATGGGCGACTATATTTTGGATCTATGTCGTGTTATGAAACAAGCATGTCGGCTCGAGTGTTTGTGCTTCTGACGTGTATTCGGAAGGTGTTTGCCTCGGCCCGGACATTTTCTCTCTTGATTGAGATGCAGGGATGATACCTTAAATTAGGCCACGACCAAGCTTTTAGCAATACTTAACTACACAATTCCACTCTGTGTAATTTTTAGAATAATTGAGAGCATCGCAAAATAACGTAATTTAAATATATGGAAAATGTGATCCTACATGAGAAGCTTTTTGGGACTTTACATTTATAAAGGAAATATTTTGAACTATCAGAAGAGCCGTAGGCTTTCTAAATAATTATAATATTTCATTCTCCTTCTATTCGACAATTCAGTATGAACAAGAATGTCTTGAAAGTTCATATTTCTATAGAAATAATAGGCCTATGTATAATCTACCGTGAAGGAACTGATCACAAACATTTTGATGCTCGGATTGGAAAAGAAAGAAGATAGACAAGACTAGAAGAGAACAAAAGAGAGAAAGGAAGAGAGAGAGAGAGAGAGAAAGAAAAGTATCAGTGTGTAGTAAGATACATTACATTTATTACAGCGAGGAAAAAACGTCTACGTTTCAGAATATTACAAGGCAGTCACGGCTCGACCTTCTACTAACGTAGGCTAGAGACAAGGTACAGAATTTCGAAGTGAAAAATATAAGACCCTGGGACTTGGATTGTTTGAGTGTGCTGCAGAGAAAGGAAGTTAAGGATTTAGGCTGAATATTGAATTTTGTTGAATTATAATGAATCTTGGATCTCATGAAGTCTGAAGCTGGTGTAATTAACATCTGAAACTCAGTTTCTGCTGCACGTAGAACACTGTGCGTGTTAGTTACGAAGAAAACCCTGTAAATTCTGCAAAATCTGAGAAACGTATGAGACATATGTATAGCCATGCAATGCGTGAGGAAATAAAGTGTTTCCGACGCTTCCGCATAAATAGCGAAAAGCACCTATTAGCTCGTCATGTCTGTCCGTCCTTCTGTCCATTTTTCTGTCTGCCTGTCTCTCTGTCCATCTGTCTGTTTGTCTATATGCCTGCCTACCTGCCTGCTTGCCTGCCTGCGTCTCTGTCTGTTTGTCTGTGTGCCTGCCTGTCTGCCTGTCTGTCTTTCTGTCCGATTGTCCGCATGTACCATCGCGGCTGCCACTGAACGGAGTTCAGTGATATTTGACACTGGACACTTTTCAAGAAAATCTGTCCAGAAACTCCAGTTTGGTTAAAATCGAACGGCAATAGGCCTTTCGGGAACTTTGCACGAAGGGCAAACTACGAAGTACTCCTTAGCTCGACGACAGTAATAACAGAACCCATAGTTGCAATTCTATGGCAACACTCAGCGGTTTGGTATTGTTGACAAATACAAGTAGGTCAGCAACAGTACAGAAGGAAAACAATGTTGCGCTTTCGTGGCAGCAATGCTTATATGAACGTGCCACAACATTACGTTGCGCGTCCATTGCCTAGTTTGATTCTATTATTTTCTATAGGGTATGTATTTTTCTTGTGGCTTTTCTCATGGTATTTAATTGTATCCCTGAAGGTGGCCGATAAACCGAAGCGCGATGGAGTGTTTAAGTAACAATTTGGTATTTGTATAAAGTGTAAATTTTGTTTATTGTTTGATTAATTTGGAGTACATGGCCACGTACATTTCCTATCTTGTTAATAACAAAGCAGGTGATACATATAGTAACACCATTTCTTTACAGGTTATTTGAACAGTTCAGGTAAGCGGTGTGGGTCCTCATCAGTCAGCAGTTTAAACAAAAATTAAACAATAATTTTAAAATAGACCTTAAGGAAATATGATCTAACAGTGAGGGCAGAATTTACTGGCTGAAGTTAGGAATTAGAGTCCGGTTGTTACAGCCCAGTTTATGTTTATGGTATATTTAAGAACATGGCTGGATGTAAGTCACATACTTTACCGTCGCATTAATAGTGAATTGGATAGGCTCTGTAAAAAAGAGCGTTAAGTAGGGAAACCTGAAAAGAAGGGAACACTTAGGAGGCTTAAGACCTTTATCGGAAAATAATATAAAATACATCATCAGTAGATAATGTGTGATTGCTTGCATTGGATTCATCTGGTTGAAGGAAAAGGCTAGTGACGGGCTTCTTGCAAGTATGGTTACGAAATTCGCGATTTCATAAGAGAGGTACAGGGATTTTTCTAACGAAATGAACCACTATTAACTACACAGGGCGGACTGTGATCCGTACAGCTATGAATTATAAGCTTTACAAAAAAGTGTTTTCTTTGTTAAGAAACACAACTGTACCTGCCGTTACAGTCTCAAAATTCTCATCCCCATTTTCACCAAACATATTAAACACACCTAAATTCATGTTGCATAAGAATTTCTGTTTTCATAGCTAAGAATTTCTATATTTATTTCAACTTCTGACTTCCTTTTCATCCACATGTGTTTTAGTTCCAAAACCTCCTGTGATTTTAACATGAGGCAAACTTGATAGATTACATCCTCCTACGGTATTTTTGGTTGTGATTAACAGCCTTTTCAACTAGTAAGAGCGAAATTAAAAACTCTAGTAAACTGAGAGATGTGTTCTTCTGTGTGGCACTTAGACTACTTGTACAACAGGCACAAATGTTGTGAATATACAGTGCTACAGTTTGTCTGCGTGCTGCAAGCATAAACAGAGCTACAGGTAAATATACACAATGTAAATACAGAGACTTAAATTGCCCTGCATACTGTAAGTGTAAACAGAACTACAGGTAAGCATATATAATTTGAATATACAGGGCTACACTTATTCTGTATACTGTAAGTGCACAAACCTGCAGGTAAGCTTATATAATTTGAATGTATAAGTTGCAATTAGTCTGCGTGCTGTAAATGTGCAGAGCTAAAATAAGACTCTACAATGTGAATGTAGAAACCTACAGTAGCCTAATATTACTTAACATGGATATCCAAGCTGCATTATTCCTGCCGAATCTGCACTTACAGAGCTACTTTACACCTGTATAATATAATTACAGAGCTAAATGTGCATGAATAATAAGAATGTAAGGAGACAGGAGTGACCCTACGTAATGTGCATATGTGGGCCTATGAAATTATGTAGGCCTATATGTACTCCGATTTCCAAATAATAAATGGTGTGCCATTAGGAAGGTTCAAGAATACTAGGAAGATTTAAAACTGAATGGCCTACATCAGAATCTCTTTCATTCTGATGACGCTAATGTCTTGGATGAAAGCGTATATTCTACAAAGAAAGAAGAAGCGCTTTTAAGGAGACAGGTCTAGAAGCAAATGCTAAGAAAACTAAGTACGTACTCACACACGTATATGTTCACATCTCGTGAACGGAATCCAGGACAAAATCACAACATACATCCCTCCACAGTGAGCCCCAGTCGACTCTATATTTCTTTTCCCGAAACCGAAGCTTTGATGGCACTCTGCCGATTGTCGTCATGTAGCTATATAGTGCAGCACGGAGACCTCTGCCGTTCGCAGTCTCGACCCCTGGTGATATATAACACAATTCTTTCAAATAGATATTTACGAGTATACGCTCCTAGCCCGGTTGAATAAGGCGCTTACCCGGAGGATCCGCCACCACGACAGCCGTAACTATATTCCTAGCCATGCTGCTGTTACCGAGTTATTCCTTCGCAGTTCAGTATGACTTATGCTTATAAAGAAGGCAGTACTCAATCGCATACCCCCAGCAGTGGGTCACAAGTGTAGAGTGGATAGAGGAACGCCAAAGACATCCCTCTCCATAAAAATCACACTATCACAGTACGCATTTGTCGGACTTTGTCCTGTGTTATCGGCATGCTTTGGGTATAATACCAGGTCCTAAACAGCGGGAAGGTGTGGACAAATTCTGACGGTTGTTTCCTAGGTGTTTGACGTCCCTGGAGGTTAGGATGTCCCTGGGCGTCTGTTCGCCATGATACCCCCGCCGCCATCATCATCATCATCTTGGTCTCCAGTGTTACAGGGCCTTATATCCACAATTTGTCCTTGGAGTTCCACTTCGTCGTACGCGTTGTTTCCGTCTTCCTTACACGGTGCATCCACGGCGTAGTTGCTACAGCGGGGCTGCCGAAGTACCGTCCATATTTTCACTTACATCAACTTGTATGCGCGTGCCCAATGTCATTTTCGTAACAAGGTCGTTAGTCTTATGTTGATGGATGGGAGCAGATCCCTGAAATGGAATCGGAATTGGGTCATCCAGTTGTCAGGAAGTGTTTCTTGATTGTCCATAGCAATATGTGTGTTTGAGGCACTCGTAGTGAGGTCCCGCTCCCTAATACCCCTAATCCCTTCGCAACCATCTGTGCCCAGGTGGGCGTGGCTTGTATAACAGTAGCAACACGGTTTGTATTCCTGCGTTTAAAATTCTGTATCATATGATTTGTCGCATCGCAGATACAGCATGTTGCGGCTGTCCTGTGTAGAGATGAGTACTCTGTGCCCTGCAATAGAGAGATAAGATAGGATATGTGTCTCTATCTCTGTTGTGAGCACAAGGACCCTAGTACTGACTTTATAACGATATAATTGTGACCACTATTCGTCTTGAATTTCCTTAACCGCTCCATATCTCTCCTTAACGGTAAGCATGACATTCTTCGGTACGTCAGGGTTCAAGTTTGCTCTTCCTGTATCGCGTGCCTATCCTTGCTAAGATAATCCTTACCGTGGGCCATTTCCGTCAGTCTGTTCATATATCGAACATCCATCCGTGTTGTTCATAATACCCAACATCTTCTGCAATGCTTCAGATTTAATGTATAGGCTACGTGTCCTTTAGTAATGTCAAATTCTATCGTAGTCATGTCAGTTTCTTGTATTTTCAAACGATCTTTTATCCACTCATGTATCTCATACGCATTTAAGTTGCTGACTTTCCTTTTAAAAAGTGCATAAGATCGTGTTCTTTCTTTCGTATGCCGCCATGTCTCTTCTTCCCTCAGTCACTATCGAAAACCTAATCTTTACTGAACAGAAACACTGGACTAACACTCACAGACAGCAAGGTCTGCTCGGCTAGGCTGCATGGCTAGCTGAGCCATGGCACTGCTCGGCTTCTCCAGCCAGGCTAGCTGAGCCATGGCACTGCTCGGCTTCTCCAGCCAGGCTAGCTGAGCCATGGCACTGCTCGAGAAACGGTTTTGTTAGTCTCCACTACTTAACGTTTCAGCACTTCTATGCAATTACAAAATGTGTGCTACAAGAGGAAACTAAGAGCTCTAACTACCTTTGAAAGTTTAGAATTAAGCACTAAATGCCATTCTGTGCTTTTATATGGGTCGTAACATCAGACGTTAGCGAAACAAAGAAGAACGCAGACAAAAGAAATGCGTTAACTTTGTGCGGTCACATAAATGTTTAATAAGTCACTGGAATTTGATTTTGATTTTATGTGTACCAAATGTGATTTCTCACAGCTGGTCACATTGTTTCAATGTCAGAGATATTTAAAGATCTGTGTTGTTTTTATGTTGCTATTACTGACGACTAAGAACTCACTTGAGATGAAAAGTCATTGAGCTGTCATTTCGTGAACACTCTAGGTCTTGGAAAATATACGCCAGTAAAAGAGTGATACCTTGATACTGCCGCCAATTTGAACCTCTCTCCTGCTAAGTTCAGTTATTCGTATGCTGAGGTATTCGTCGGGGACCCGTTGGTTGTCATTCAGTCAGGGAATAGAGCAAGTTTCAGTTTTATGTCTATAAATTATAAATCTCAGTATTAAGATATTATTAATTTTTTCCATACCTTTGTTATTTTGTATTTTTATATTTCAGAATTTATTAAGCGTAAAATGTTTGATTGTATTAAGTGTAGTTAATTCACAGATAAATAACTGAGTTAACTGTTTGAGACGCACGAGTATGAAATGCTTTATTATAGAATTATTTTCAGCCAGCCACATGCATGTAAGAGTTACCCATTATTTTACGGAACCCTCGTGGATAATGACGACTCCCTTCTCCTACAAAATTATCCAAAATCCTAAGCCTAGCTGACAATAACCTAAAGAGAGGATTTGGTGGTATAGCTAGAATGCACCTGGTGGCAATACTATCTACTGAGGAATTCTGTAAGGGCGAGTGCTTAAAGATTTCCAGGTCACCTATTGAAGAAGACGAACTTAAAGTTGGTCAAGACTAACACCTCTAAATAATAATATAGGAGAAACAACGCCATAAATATGTAGTGGAAAAAACTGGAATAACAGAAATTCTACAACAGTATAAAATTTGCCAAATTAATATCTATCAAGATTTTAAAGAACTCCTAAAAGCCGAGTCCCTCAGTTGTTGTATGAATATAAACAAAAGAACAAGAATAAAGAGTGTTTACATAAATATTCCCTATGTTGGTGTAAGTACAACAGTATAATAAAATCGCATGGAAAATGCATGTAACGCTTTATGCATTCTTAAACTCGCCAACAGATAAAGATCTGTGGTTAGCTACATGCTCTGGCTGCTTTAACCGCAAAGGAAGAACCTCCGAAAACCATTTTGTGCTAGCATAGGTGGACTCCAGATTCAGTCTTCACTCTATCATTAAGAGAAAAATCCCTTCATCTGACAGAAATCAAACAGTAACGAATGTTAGGGAACGTTAAACATTCAGTTTCGTTATTTATACTGCCTTGTTTGGTTTTAATAATAATTCTTTTGAACTTAACCCGATGTAATATATGAAGCTTTAAAATTCGATTAACGCGATCAACAATTTTATACAAGAGTTAAAATCAGGATGCTGGCGTATCAAAATCAAGTGCGACGTATATAAACTTTAATAATTAATTGAGTGTAGCGAGATGGAAGATAAAATTTTGCGCTGCCCCAGCGTGACGGAAAATTACCGACTACGGTACGTGTTATTTAAACTGTAGGGCTGCTACCGGTAGCGCCGTAGTATCCTGTTTTTTTCTCCCCAGGAAATATCTCTCACGTTGGATTATTTCCTTTGTATTTTTATTCAATAAAGCAGTTTTTGAGATGAATGTCATTAATCCTCTAAATCACACTGGTTTTACAATTACTGGACTACAGAGTGCTGAAGGCTGGGGGCGGCTAAGGGTAGGTTAAAAGTACAGAGGACCATATACAAGCCATTAGGCCAAAGGGGGAGTTTAGGTATACCGCTACCCTTTTGTTAGCTTCGGCGCGAGAATGGGACGGGAAGGTTAGCCTCACGTCCCGGCCACTTTACCCCCTGGAAAGGCCCAATACCCATTGTACAGGAGGTTGGTTTTGGCCCCAGGGTCGGTCTGGGCAAGTGCGGAAAATCTCGCCACTACCGAGATTCGATCCCCGGACCGTCCAGTAGCTTAGAGTATGAGAATGGAATTTCATACTTAGTTCTAAATAGATCGGGAAGGTATCCACGTAAGAACCAAGACCGTTTGTCAGTAAGGTTATCATATGTGTTTCAATCAGTGCAGATCGTTATTACTTTTGTGCTGATCAAAGATAATAATTAAAAGAGACACGGTTTTCTTACTTGTTACCTGTCACTTCTTTACCTTGTAGTAGGTTACACGCCCGAATAAATACGGAGTCTCAGCCTTCAAACTCAAAGACTGTTGGTTCCTACCATTGTATTCAATAGTTCTTTCTAGTGTCACTGCGATTCTTGAGACAGAGCAGGACAATAAAGACCTTGTTTGCGCCGATATTTTTTACAGTGACGAGGGCGTCAAATTATATAAGTAAAATATCAACCACAAGAATAAAAAATGTGACGGAGCAACGGATCGAAGGATTGTTACTTTTTCCTAGAAAACTCTGGAATAAGAAGAAGAGGCTGTAATTCATAGTATTTGACAGAAATGTTATGAAAAAATGGAGTGTTTCCACTAACAGTGTAATACATAAATTAATTACGTTACAGCTGAGTAGGGTAGATTTGCAGTCGGGATAGCGTAGTCAGTGTAGTGTAGGGTACAGGCTGGACGTCTGAGTAATTCGTGCTTCAACTCCGAGCAAGCACAGACTTTTAAACCACTGAGATATCTTTGTGTACCAACTTTCTTAACACTAAAGATATTCTAAAAGGTTTTGATGATGGTGTATAATATTGTGTGGTGATGGGTTTATGGGCTTTATCCATAGTCCGAAGAGTAACATATTGAAATATTAAAGATATTAAAAAATTAATATCACAACGTTTCGGAAGCTGGCTCTGCTTCCGTCCTCAGGTGAATGGATGGGGAGAAGAGAACACCTGTTCTGCACAACTCACGTCAGCTGACGTGAGTTTTGCAGTGATCGAAGTTAGCTCTTTCTAAGGGGCCCAACAGAATAGGTGTTCGTCTCTTCTCCCCCTCCATTCACCTGAGGAAGGAAGCAGAGCCAGCTTTCGAAACGTTGTGATTTTAATTTTTAAATATTTTAATATTTTACTCTTCAGACGATGGATGAAGTCCCTAAACCCATCAACACACAACACCAAAACTTACGGTACATTTAACAGCTCAGACAGTAGCTCAGACTGTAGCTCAGACTAAACGGCGTGGAATTAAATGTTTATGAGTACATGATGAGCTAGAAATGATTTGGAAGGAAGAAGCTGTAGCCAAATGTCAGGAGCTACCCGCATATTTATCGGGACGGACTGAATAAAATCATTAAGCCAATCTTTCCGGATAAAATATTTCTGGACGAAGTTTGACCGAGACTTTTAGAATATCAAGCAGTAGTGCTACCCCGTCGAAAGCGACGTTCGGTCGAGAGGTTCAAAGCGAAATTGCGTTCGCCACCGAAACGTGCGAAGCTTCTTTGGTGTACGTTTACACGTACCTTACTAAGTCTACTCTTTAAGCACTTTGATGTCAACTCTGAAGTTCTGCAGTCTGGTCGAAATGTGCGAACTCAATTGACAAATTTCTCTCACACCAAGAACTGTTGAGATTTGAGAGCTCGGGCTCTCAGTCGATATTTGTTATCCAAGGAAGTGAGCGCCTCACACCGCCACCTCCCTCAAGCGCGACCTTATTCCCGAGGACGTGTCTCATGTCGGGGGCTTTCCTTAATTATCTCCGCGACTCGGGACTGGATGGGTCTTGCACCGTGAAGTGAGGTACAGTCGCTGTGCGAAAGAAATAACACACGAGGAAATTGCCTTCACTCTGAACTCCTCTCTAATTATACAGTATTTTGCGGACAGCGCAGCCACGAGGTGAATTTATGCGTTATGGGTCGGAACGATTTGACAGTAGCAATGTTTGACTCTACGGAGTAAGCACTCGCAGAGATAAACTTACCGTAATAAACTCAAATTAATTTAGTGCGATAGTAATAAGCCGGGATTCATTCTTCATTCTGACAATATATTCAGCCTTTTTTATTGTATTTTAATGCAGTGTATGCTTATGGTCCTAACATCTGTGTGGCTGCTTGTAAGGTGGCATCACTTCATTTTTAGTCATTCGTCGGGCACTCTAATGTTACAAATCAAAAGTTATTTCACATTCATTGATTTTGTTCCCCAGAAGCAATATCAGTAATTAGTAATTTTAACTTCTGGAGAGGAAACACCATGTATATATACGTGATTGAAATGCACGATCAAAGATTTCATATGGCTTTTATTTTTCCCATATTCTTTGTACCATTCCTTCATCCGCGTGACCTATTTCTACGGCCTTCGATTACTGCAAATTATTGACAAAAATCGGTAGGTGGATTTATACATTTATGGTTTATTTTTATACCCATCCTTTTAAACAGTTCTCGAAGTTGTTGTTCCCCTTTAAAAGTACTGAACTTTAAATCCGCGACTGAGTCGGGATAGTTTAGTTGATGCAGTGATTAAGCTACGGGATGGACAGCCGAAGAAGCTGAATTAGATCTCTTGAAGGGACAAGAGATTGTCGTTTTTCAGCAACACCCGTACTGGTTCAGGTGACTCCCATTCTCTTATCGAGTGCATATCCGCGACTTTCCGTCATCTTTAAATCGGCCGAGGGGTGAACCTGACCACTCACATCTACCTAGTATGGAAGTTAAGAATGCGTGTAGCTATGCCTCCACTCCCGCATATGCTTCATTGAGTGGTGCGCAGTTAACACAAGGCACGTTGCACATTTAACGGTTTGTAAAATTTTCCGATATGTAATCATATTTACCCGCTTACCCGAAAATAATCCAGCGAGGAATCTGTACATCAGGGGTAGCAGCACGTTACCTACAGTCAGAGCTGCAAAGGCCAGCTCACAAATTCATTGAAAGTTCTTGGAATTAATAAGCAAGCCTGTTTCCGCTCAGGACTTACCACCTACCCACAGTGATAGTCTTGAACAATATAATGCAATAACTTTGACTTCTAATAACAGCGCATAATTTCACAGTCGGTTCTGACGTCGGGATTAATTAGCACAAGTTTTAGCGCGAGGAAGCGCCTGTCTGTCTGTCTGTCTGTCTGTCTGTCAGCTG
This sequence comes from Coptotermes formosanus, assembly GCA_013340265.1. NCBI lineage: Eukaryota > Metazoa > Arthropoda > Insecta > Blattodea > Rhinotermitidae > Coptotermes > Coptotermes formosanus. The sequence goes on along the minus strand of BLKM01010228.1, from coordinate 42,386 downwards.
AAACTATTTTGTGTTATTACACTGCTACATAATTGTAACCCTTCTTACCTGTTTCTCTCGTATTCTACGGGCCGTCGCTCCTTCTCTATACTCGAAAATTGTCTTAAAACTTTGTGCAGTTTGGTAAATCCAAACTCCTGACAACTTACGAACTCATTCCACGGGAGTGGAGTACTGCTTGAAACGCTGATATTCGGTCAGCTCGTCAAGACCCACTGTGCACAAAACCCGGAGTTTCTTTGCCGCGTTCCAACAGCCCGCCACTTATCGTTGTTCGGAGGCGAATGAATCCACTTTACAACCTCACACACTATTGCTTTAAGATTCGTTTCGTTAAAGGTTAACGTTGCTGAGGATCTGTGACAACGTGTAATTTGGAATAAGTGTAGCTTTTCAGAGAAATTTTCTGCCTCCTTCAAGAGATAAAATAGGAAACGTCGACACAGTTTTACAATATTACACAGTGACACATCCCAGAAGACTGCAATTTTCATGGCCACCGTAGTGGGAACTTAAAACCACCCGTCCTACTGTTACACTCTTGCGTACCCCTCTTTCTCCCTAGTGGCGCCATACAAGTGTACAATGACAACCGCACTGTTCCTTCTCTCGACAGTAAGTTTCGTGTCTCTACACGAACTCATAATAAATTGCTTCCGGTTTCCTGCATCCAAAATCAGCCTGTTGTTATTTTTTGAAGAGCTTCACAATTTGTACTTTACATCAAAATGTATGAGATGAAAGAAGTGATGGGCAGAGCGTGTAATACACACGGGAAGGAAATAGTATGTGAGAACACGGAATGGATTTATTTGGCTCAGGACAGGGTCCAGTGCCGGAATGTTGAGGAGATGGTAATGAATTTTCTGGTTCTATACGTGACAGGGAAGTTCTGGATCATCTGACGACCTAGCGACTTTTCAAGAAGGCGCTAGATTCTGCGTACGTAGATACGTTTCCAGTTATGACTGCAGATAATCTCCTTCTCTGCTCCTCACTTTCCTCCCTGTCTAAGCCGTTGTGTCGAACGAATAATTACACGAGACAGAACGCAATGCCGTGTAGTTCTCTCTTTGCCGTCAGCGGCGCTGCCTGCGTACCGATGAGCAGGAAACAGCTCGAACAATTGGCGGAGTGAAGCGTAATTAGTTACCCCTCCAATCTTCCTAAGTTTCCCCGCACCCATCAGCAGTCTGTTACTCGTTTCTCACATCTAGTCCCCATTTCTTGTTCCGCTTGTTCTGTTTCGTATAATTGCGATAAAAGTATCGTGTCAAACGTTGTGTGGTTGCTTTTTATGGCGCTGTTAGTAACTTGGACCTTAAAACGCCCAGCGATTTATGAGTGAAAACTGGGAAGGATCTGGAAGAAAGCAGTCGTAGCCTGTCCAGGAACCATCCTGGCATTTAGAAACAAGCGGTCACAGTCTGCCCAGATATTACCTCCGCATTTGCCTGGACAGAAAATCTCGGAAAATCTGCCAGAGTAGAAAACGACAAGGCTGAGATTCGAATGTCACTTTCCCATATTTAAGCCTAGAGAGTACCCGTACATGGAACCGTTCATTCCAATCGAGCTTATCGTGTCAGTGAAATTTACTGTCCTTAATTACGTAGCGCTCAATTGTATTGTGATTAAAGAACCACAACTACACCTTTGCCTCTTGTTTTTCACGGCCATTGATGTTAAGGAGCGAACGAAGCCTGACGATGCAGAGGATCTAATCTGAAGAAGGGCAAGTGTGAAATAGTAGGCGACAGCTTAGTGAGATTGCTCTGCACACGTAAGACGTGTTGTTGCGAAAGTGTTAGGACAGATTGCTTACTTTGAACAGAATTCTAAGAATCTGAAAGCCGATACTGTACTAAGAAATTCCCTCGCTTTGTAGAGAACCCGAACGTTCCTAACCGTGTTCACCAGGAAACCTCACAGGACCGTGTCATCACCCATATTAATCTTATCCATATCCTCAGATAGTACAAAATGGAGATAAAACAATATTTTTTTCTTTCTATGCTTAAGTCTCGAAAGTATTCTCCGCCCTTCTGTTTCAATTCTGTCATCCTGTTTCAGTTTTCCTTAATATCTTGTTACATTCCTTCTTAATTTGAGTAGCTTTTAGTGTCGTTCCTGGAGGATGGCACTGTGTCGACAGTCTATGACAGTGTTCAGTACAATCTCATCTACCTTCCATGTATAGAAGCCATTACCTCCGGACACAGCCTGAGAGCGTGCCATGTCGTGGCGACAAGGGTAAATCTGTTAAAGAGTAGCGATAGGTTGTATTAAGAGAACAGGGTGATTAAAGCTGTCAGGCATTTTAAATCCGAGTAGTGACGGTTCTAGACATAAATGATAAGGTGAGAGAGAATTAAGTAACTTAATTGCCGATGTGAAGCGGATGTGGCTTCCTGCCTTCAGATATGCAGCAGAGAAGCTCTTGGCTGACAGGTGGACGCGAGTTTGCACAGTAAATGTCAAACATTATTCCGTGCTATCGCAGCTTATAACATAACGTAGCAGTTAAGTCTCTGTGCGCCAGGTCCATCTAAATAATACGAATATATGCAGCTAATATCTCGCAGAAAATATGTTTAATTGTCATTACAAATGCCAGCTATAAATATTAGATGTGTGCTGTGAGAACCGTGCAATGCGTATAAGCACACTTTGTGGACAAAATAGGTGTCTGGTGAGTATTGAAGCCCGTGATCTCTTTCGCAACCTTATATTTATCCAAAAATTCTTCTCCTAAATTTCGGATAAACTAGAGAGACGAAAGACACTGAATAACCAAAACAGGCAAACATGATAAAGAGACGTTAAGAGAGAAGGAATTATAAAGAAAAAAAGAAAATATGGCAGACTAGTACATTGTAGTTTTATACCTTATACAACGTGACAAAAAGGAGTATAAATGATTAAATAAAAAGTACCAACAATAACGCACAAATTAAATCTATCAGACCCGAAGTCCTTAGAGGGCCACATTCAGTCCGACATATTTATTGTTGGTGTTTTTAGTTAATGATTCGATAAAAATGCACAGTGAAAACAACGTAGTGAAATGAGTAGAAACAAGCTTACGGTTTGTCTTATACAGACAGTATTTATATTGCCTTCACAAATATATAAATACAACACATGCAACGTTTTCCTAACATGATTCTCAATTACAGAGAATAAATTATTCTTCATTCTTTATATTCATACTAATGCATTTATTCCAAATGCGTAATTCCAGCAAGGATATTAGAATGAACAAATGTGTTTTTAAATTTGTTACAGGTTTACTTATATTTTTTATTTCATGGCGCAGCAGCCCCTAGTGGGCCAAGAGCCTCCTCGTTATCGAGACTTCATAATCGCACTCAGACACACCACACGTGGCAGGACTTGTCTGGACTGGTGATCAGCCCGATGGAGACATCTCTGCCTGACAACACACAACACTCACAAGGGTTTACTTATATAAAGAAATGAATCTGGCAACGTCTCACCGAAGGGCTCACCAATTTCTGAAACAAAATAAACGAAGACAGCAAATACACGAACTTCGTAATAATTTACTCAACTGCTCAGATTTTCATCATGCATCCAACCTACCGTCACTAGAAGGACAAGAAGGTACCGCCTGAAAAAACCCACAGCTTTAAATTTTCTCTGCTCTTGTAATAAAATGTCTCCACCTCCCCCACAACAACCTCAACCACACTCAGTATGTTTCTTCTTCTATTATTTTTTCTCCTTCAGGCTTGAAATGAATAACGCATGAATAAAATGGTCGTATATTCAAAAGCGATGAAATCCTGCGGGTTTTTCTTGTTCTGAGTAGACCTTTAATACGTGTACCCGATCAACATTCCACTCTCTGGCCGGTGATTTAATACCTGTACCTGGTCAATATTTCACTATCTTGGCAATGCTTTAATACCTGTACATGATCAACATTTTACTGTCTGGGCAGTGCTTTAATACGTTTACGTGGTCAACATTTGACTATCCTTGCAATGCTTTAACACCTGTACCTGATCAACTTTTCATTATCTGGGCAATGCTTCAATACCTGCACCTGGTCAACATTTCACTATCTGGGCGGTGCTTTAATACCTATACTTGATCAACATTTCACTATCTGGGCAGTGTTTTAATACCTGTACCTGATCAACATTTCACTATCTGGCACTGTTTTAATACCTGTATCTGGTCAACATTTCACTATCTGGGCAGTGCTTTAATACCTGTACCTGGTCAACATTTCACTATCTTGGCAATGCTTTAATACCTGCACCTGATCAACATTTCATTATCTGGGCAGTGCTTTTATACGTATGCTTTGTCAACATATCACTATCAGGGCAATGCTTTAATACCTGTACCTGGTCAACATTTCTCTATGTGGGTAACGCTTTAGTACCTGCACCTTCACTATCTGCGTAGTGCTTTAGTATATGAGTAGTACTTTAGTCTCTGAAGAGTGCTCCAGTGAATTGACATTGCTTTAGGATCTGGAAAGTGGTTCAGTGTCTGTGCGCTGCTTTATTTTCTGGGCAGTGCTTTAGAACCTGGGTAATTCTTTGATTTCTGGGCTGTATTTGAGTATCTGAACAGTCCTTTAATATCTGGATTGTGTCTTAATATATGGGCACTGCTTTAGTATCTGGGCACTGTTAGAGCGCCTAGGCAGTACTTTAGCATATACACAGTCCTTCAGTATCGGAGCAGTGTTTCAGTACCTTTGCAAGCCACCAAGCAGTGAAATGCAGGATTCTTTCAAGAAATACCCTGTCTTTAGAAAGTAAACGTTACTGTAGACCATCGAAATAGCGGACTTCTTATGCACGGATTTCGGAAATAAAGGACCAAATTTCTTTGTTCCAAAATTTTGTCCGCAGTTGGAATATGTGAAATTAGCAGCCTTGGCTGTTAATTAGTGAAGCGGCCGCTACGTGGCGGACACGGACGCACGCTCACTCTTTGGTGACACTCGCCTGGCCGTACTAGTGTATTACTCTTTTCATAACCTGGATCGATGATTTATTGTATCTGTTTGAAATTTATTAAATCCTGGAAGAACCGAGATAAAATATAAAGTCCAGCTAATGTAACCTTCCAATTTATTAATAATAATCCTCGTCAAGGTTACACTATATATTTCGGTCTGAAAAGACAATTTTCAGGTGTAATCATACACATAACAAATTACAGGGCTTAAAATTGCGTGTATACTTGTGAGATCTCAGCAAGTGTTAAATTAAACATGATGTGCTAAAACTGTTATGTACATAACCAATTCCTATGAGAAACCAGAATGATTTCACGTTAAAATTTTTGAACTCCAATTAATGATGGCTTCCAGAAAAAGTGACAATGCTGACAGGAGAGTTGTATACAGTATTGCATGTATGAATTAGTGGTATATCCTACAGTATCGTATTACTGTTCCGGTGACTTTTTAGGCTACACACGCACACACACACACACACACACACACACACACACACACACACACACACAGAGAATTCAGAAGTACCTGACAATTGGCATTATCTGTCCACCCACTCTTCCTCTTAGTCCGTTCATTCCGGGATCTACAGTATTTTAATAAATATGTAGTAGTGTTATAGATAATAAATAGGTTTTCCCTTAGTTTCCTATTTCTTTATGTTTACTGACATCCAGTAATCAGTGCTTGTCGCGCGATGGAGGAGCGAACGAGAGAGAAAGAAGACGAAATGAAAGCAAAGGAAAGAAATTAAAGAGAGGGAAAGCTCCTGGAAGCTGTTCACTATAAATGAGCTGCTGTGATTACGAGGAGTACAAAATTAAAATGAAGTCTCAGTGGGTGAGGGGAAATAGACAGTCACACAGGCCGGAGCAGTAACGAGGGTGCTGTAAAAAAGGAGAGACTCTTATTCGCTTAATTCCTTTACATTTTATTTTTAAATGAAAGCAATATAAAAATAAGTCGCAGTTGAGAAGTCAAATTGAATTCGGGTTGCGTTAAAATATGAAGGTGATTTAAAATGATTTTGAGGGGCCTTACCATTCCCACATCTTGTAACTTGCATTCCTATTTCGTTTTAAGTATCTGACATCATTTGCTTCCCGCTCCTGTGTTCTTTTTTTAAGCTATATTAACAACTCCTTAGGGTAGGATAATTACGCTTGTATTAAGTTTTATTCCAATGGTTTTAGTACTAGGAAACGTGCCATTCCTTCTTCCATACACACATAGACGCAGTATGTTCGAAACAAACAACTTAACTAATTGAAGTACAAATAAATAAATATCTCAACGCTGAGTCTAAAAGTCAGTTATTCAAGCAAATCCCCCTCCCCCTCTAAGAAATCCGAATTTTCATTCACTACCACCTCCGATTATCACGGGAAACTATAGTGAAGCAGCCGAATCCAGTTCTTACCCTATTTCTGTAAGATAAATTTCAATTTTATTGTTCCATCTACGCCTAAGTCTTCCAAAGTCTATGCCTTTCATATCCTCCAGCTACAACTGCACATATATTTAATCCATATCCTGCGCACTACACGCTTCGCCTACGTCTTTCACTTTGTTATTTTAATAACTGCGAGGGGCAGGAATCATGTAGCTAATCATTATGCACTTTTCTGCATCCTGCTGTCACTTTCCCTTTCTTTGGTCGAAGTATTTCCCTCAACACCGCCTTGTGAATCACATTTCACTGTTTTTTATATCCATACAAAAGAACTAGTTAGACCATAGTTTGTATATTCCTTTACGGGCTTTTATGTAGGGGATTATGATAAATATTTGTACCTCGTTAGAACATTTCTGTGAGTAGCATTAGGCACTTTGTTGGTTAAGGGAAAAGCAGTTTATTTCTTGAAAGGTAGGAACCGAATTTCTAAATATTATGTAGAGGTACGTCATATTTCAAAGGGTTTAGCAAGCACACTGTGGTTTATATTAGCACTGCTGCATTCTCTGAATGGGTTAGCAGCTCTTCAGGCCGTTATGTCACAGGATGATGTTACAAGTAACTCGGAGGGTTATATAATTTAGCCATTTGTATTCTAGAGGCAAAGCGCCACGAATTTCACAGCCAATAAAAACCTCGACTCGGGTTTCTGAACCTCTTCTCTTACGGCAACCTACAAGGCCTTCAGGCAGACCATCCCTTTGCGACGATTAGATCAACAATGGGGATATGTACGCTCAATCTCTAACAGTTCTTGCATCAGGCTTTCTGTTACATACTTCGAATTTTCTTTTGTCTTACTTCTAACGAAATCGCTGTATTTTATTAGTCACACATATTAGGGTAGTATTTATTTGTTTCATTATATATATATATATCGATTACTGAACGGCGCTGTTATGAGCCACAGACTATATAGCGTTGAATGTTTCGATAAACAATGAATTCTAAACTGTAAGACTATGGAAGGAAGCGGTCATTATTAGGCACTTTCGCAACACTGCGGAAAGCTACTACTAGCTTCATCATGTTTGTCTATCCGCGTGAGACAACTCGGATCCCACTGGACGGACTTTCATGAAGTTTGATATTTGAAGACTTTTCGAAAAGCTGTCACGAAAATTAAAGTTTGATTAAAAGCTGACAAGAATAACGGACACGTTTCATGAATAACTACGTAAATTGATATCTTGCTGAATGCTTCTTATAACGAGAAATTTCTCATAAAAGTTGTAGATAAAATCAAAATTGACATTTCGTTTTCAATATTCTTTCCGAAAATTGTGCCGCTAAGAATAGAGTACCCTGATATACTCTTTGCTTTAAAAACCTGTTCGTCCTGTTGTTTCAATGCCAGTGTCCAAGCTACCAAAATCTTATACTCTTGACTCAGATTCAGAATCGGAAGAGAATAGAAAAATGGCCACTCTGTTCAGAAACAGCACCAGGTCAGAAGAATGTGGTACATCCTGCTTTAGTGAATGATAAAAAGTTTATTTATCTCCACTACATATGAAGGTCGCTTTTGTAAAAATATTTGTGTAATCTGTGGGTAAAGTAAGGGAAAGGTTTGCCTATTTAAGGAAAAAATTCCCAAAACAAGTGAGGCCAAGATGAAAGAAAACATTTTCGTTGTTCCTCAAATTAAACAACTACTCGGAGACCACTGCTTTAGTACAAAACCAATGTTACACAAGGAAGAGCCTGGGAGCAATTTGAAAAAGTCTGCAGGACCTTTCTAGGCAACGAAAAAGCGGAAAATTACAGTGACATTGTGTAGGAGTTGATTTCATCATACTATGTTGAGGGGTGTATCATGCCATTTAAACCTCATTCTCTGCACTCCCATTTCGATTTTTTCCTTGTAAACATGGGATCCTTCTGCGATGAACACGGAGAAAATGCCTTCAGGACGTTTCCGAAATGGAAATAAGGTTCAATGGAAAATGGAGTCCAAATATGTTGTCTGACTGGCGCTGGAGTCTTATAAGGGAGACAACATCTGGCGAATATAAGAGGCAAAAGAATACGAAGTGAGTGTTTTGTGACGAATTTATTTGTAGTGAGGATACCATACACAGGCACTCTTCATTATTTGACATCGTATATTTTAATCAAAAACTAACACAGTATTTCTTTATTAAAAATTTCTTCTTCTTCTTCTTCTTCTTCTTCTTCTTCTCCTCCTCCTCCTCCTCCTCCTTCTCCTTCTTGTTGTTGTTGTTGTTGTTGTTCTTCTTCTTCTTCTTCTTCTTCTTCTTCTTCTTCTTCTTCTTCTTCTTCTTTAGGGCCCGTCAGCATATACCCCGGATGCACCTCAGCCTTAAGCTTAAAGTGCAGCCCTAAACACTCCATTCAGCACAGGTTCAATAACCCTGTGCCTCTTATAAAGGGACAAAGTCCCTTACTGAAGCTGTGCTTATATCTTTTGGTTCAGCAAACAGCTTCCCAAAGACATTATAGTGCTGACGTGCCAATGCAGCGCAACAGCAAATAATATGCTGCACTGTTTCAGTCTCCATCCTGCAGAATCTGCAGGTTGGATCGCCATCAAACAGGCCCATAATATGCAGGTGTCTCCTCAGACGAGCATGTCCCGTGAGGACCGCAACTGCCATTTTTAGTTGATGTCTACTTAATTTAAGCAGGTCTTCAGCTCTTCTTTACATGGTCTACAAATAAGAAGTTTGTCATATCTATGACCTGGTAAATCTTTCCAGGCAATATAATGATGATACTCAGTCCAGTTCTTAACAGCTTCTCTTGCTGAACACCTAGGTATTCCAAGAGCCGGCTCTGGACCAAGTAACGGCATAGCTGACGCTTGTCTAGCAAGCTTATTAGCTTCCTTATTGCCAAGAATGCCACAGTGCCCCGGCACGCAAACGACGGTTACCTCATTCAGGCAAGCCAATGCAGAGAGGGCATCTAGGCATTCTGCAACCAGTCCCGAAGTCACTTTCGGGCTACTAAGCGCCCTAAGCGCAGCCTGGCTATCAGAAAAAATAAGAATCCGCTTATGTTTGTAAGCCCTTCTTATGTTTTCATATGCACATTGAAGAATGGCATATATTTCGGTTTGAAAGACCGTGGCAAATTTACCCAAAGGGAAGCTATAACTTCTATTTGGTCTTACGCAAAAAATACCAGACCCTGTCCCTGAGTCAGCCCTAGAGCCATCAGTAAACCAGATCAGAGCATCCTCAGGGAACACTGAGTCTAATTTTCTCCAATAATCCCGGTCTATAATTACACTGCAGGTTTTGAAGTGATAATAAACTGGAATGATGTAGTCCGACCGCATATCTAATATAGGGTCACCCACATGCTTCCAGATGGGTAGCAACCCTGATACTCTTTCAGGAACGGTTGGTTGCTTAAGTATCTGCAGCCTATAGAGTGCCATCCTCGCCTCCGCCATGATCAACGGATCCAACAGAGTCAGATTCAAAAGAACCTCCATTGCTGCAGTAGGGGTAGATTTTATAACCCCCGTAATAGCTAGACAGGCCATTCTTTGTATCCTGCCTAATTGAACCTTAGTAGTTTTTTGCATGACCTTGGACCACCAAACCAAGGCAGCATAAATTATGGATGGTCTAGTTACCCCAGTATAGAGCCAATGCACCATATTAGGTCTAAGACCCCATTTTTTCCACATAAGCGTCTAACTGCCGCAAAGGTGGTTTGTGCTTTTCTGATTATTTTCTACAAATGCTGGTTCCAGGTAAGTCTGGAGTCTAAAATCACTCCGACGTACTTAACCTCTCCCAGCATTTTGAGTTCCTTACCATGAAGTATGAGAGGTCCTAAGTCCTCTATTTTCCTTCTATTGGTAAATGGGACTATGGCTGTTTTGTGAGGACTAACGTTTAGACCTCCTTTCACAGCCCATTTAACCACCACATTCAGGGCATCTTGCATAAGCTCCCTGCCTGTGTGTGCAAATTTACCTTGGACTATTAACAATGTCATCAGCATAGCCAAATGTACAACAGCCTAGGTAATTTGTGTTAGCCAAAAGCCTATCAACAACTAGGTTCCACAAAAGGGGAGACAAAACTCCACCCTGTGGACATCCTCCTACGACTTTAGCAGTCAAGCTGCTGCCCATAAGGGAAGTGTGTACGAGTCTGCTTTCAAGCATGGATCCGATCCACCTGCAACAGGTTTCCTCAAGTCCACGCTCTCTAGCAGCCGTCGTAATTGCATTAAAAGAGGTGTTGTCGAATGCCCCCTCAATATCCAGGAAGGCACCCAACGCAATCTCTTTCTGATTCAAGGACTTTTCCAGTCTATGAACAACCTGGAAGAGAGCTGTTTCTGTACACATACCTGCCCTGTAGGCAAACTGGTTCTGATGAAGTGATTTTTCAACCAGGACACCATCCCTGATATATCTATTAAGTAATTTCTCAAGTGTCTTGAGAATAAATGATATGAGGCTGATGGGTCTCAGGGACTTCGCCTCGGACAATTGTTTCCCAGGTTTGGTATAAATACCACCCTGATGTGCCTCCAGCTCATAGGAATATAACCTAAGGCCAGACTGGCTCTTAGTAACATCATAAGTTTCCCCCCAAGCAGTTCAAAACACTGCTGTAGCATGATGGGCATTATTCCATCAATGCTTGGGGATTTATAAGGTTGAAATGAGAAAAGAGCCCATTTAAATTTTTCATAACTTATTACCCTTCTGGAAACCGTCCAGTCTTCCCTGGATCCTTTCCGTTTCGGATACTCCAGTTCAAGACCCTCCCAGCCTCCAGAAGGTTCCAAGATTATTTTTGAACCAGGGAAGTGGACCTGGAGTAACTCCTCCAGGGTCCCCTTCTCTGTTGTAGTATCTTCTCCATTTTCAAGCTGGAGAGAGCTAACTGCACTCTGCCTATCCTATGAAAGAATCCTCTGGAGTCTGGCACATTCTTGAGCCTTCTCAATCTCCTCACAGTGTCTCCTCCATGATTCTCTCTTGGCCCGTCTTGGTGCTTTGTTAAAATCTGTTAAAGTTTTTTTATAGTCAGTCCAATTCCCTGTCTTCTTTGCCGCATTAAATAACCTGCGAACTTTCCTCCTTCTCTCCACCAGGTCCTGATTCCACCAGGATGTATTCCTGTTGTTCCGCCTCACGGTGGAAGGAAAATTTTCATTTTAAGCAAAAATAATAGCATCCTGAAACTGCTTTGCAGCAGTTTCTAGATCTATAAAATTAGTAACTCTATCTGTCATATCACGCAAACAACCTGAGAGGTCAGTTCTAAAAGACTCCCAGTCGGTCCTACGCGGATTGCGATAGAATTCAACCAAACGGCCAATTCCCGTAACAGTTAACCGGATGTATCTGTGGTCTGAACAGCTTGCTTCCTCAGTTACATGCCAGTCTTTGATAACATTTCCAGCATAAAAGTGGCAATTATGATATCAATAACTTCCTGCCTATTAGATGTAACAAAGGTAGGTCTGTTACCTTTATTCATTACGTCCAATCCCTTAGCAATAAAGTAATTAAACAGGGACTCACCTCTGTTATTAATATTTGTGCTTCCCCAGGAGGTCTGACGTGCATTTGCATCACAGCCGATGATCAGGTGAGTTCCTTCAACCCTACAACCCATCACCAGCCTCTCCAACTCCCAGGGGGGTGGGGGTTCAACATCATCACATGGAAAGTAAGCCGATCCGAGAATAATCTCCCTTGGCCCCTCATCACACGACATTTTGATTTTTACTGCCGTGAGGTCCCTGAAACAGTGACGCATCAACGGCTGTATCCGAAAGTCTTTCTTGACTGAAATACAGGTCCTAGGACCCTGAGTGGATCTACTATAAATTAGTTCTCCACCCACCTCCTTTAGACCTTTAATTTCCCCCATATAGGTCCAAAGTTCCTGTATGAGGGCAACATCGCAATTTCTCATGGCGACACAGAGGGCAGCCGAGGCCGCCCTACTGTGATGAAAGTTTACTTGCAGGACTCTCAGCCTCTGGCTTTTTCTTTTCATCCTTCAGGGTCCGAATATAACTCTCCCCATTCCCCAGAAGGCCTTGAAATTAGAACGAGTCAGGGCTTTGAAAGAGTCAGGGTCAATAGAGAAGCCCAGCGTTTGCTCTTTCTCAGTGACCTTACGACTCATACCTGACCAGTCCGTCATTTTTAGCTCAGAATTTTGAACCCGAGACGTGTTATGACAGTGGTAACGTCTGAAGTGTCAAGTATGTGAACAAGCACCCTGGGTCTCCTTGGGAGGTCTTTGGAGTCGACTACAGTCAGCTCCGCAGCCTCCCACACCTCCCCAAGTCCACTAACTGTCCGCATTAACCAGAACATAGAGGGTTCATTTGCACAGGTAATCCAAAATACCCCCTGTGCCAATTTGGAGTATAAAAATTGCGGAGGCGCCTTCCCTAAAGGGTTCGCATCCACCGCAGACAAGAGTTTTGCCTGAATCAGGTCAACTTGAATCTGATCCAGTTCGATATCAGGATGGCGTCTATGAATAACCGCCATCTTGATACCAGCAACAGCTTCCTTGTACGACTCAGTCTGCACTTGAGTACTCCTGGTTTTTTTTGGTTGCTGTGTTTCCGAAGATGGTGTGCTCGAGTCAGAGTGGGGTCTTTTTACGCCTCCACTGCTCCCCACCGCACCCTTCTCCTGAGACGAAGGAGTTTTTCTTGGAGGCATCTTTTCTGTCCAAGTTCCCTCCTTCATCTTCCTTTCTCTAGTGAGCCTTTTCCGTTGCGCTCCAGAGAGACTCTTGGTTTGCAGTCCAATCGTAGAGATACCTGCAGCCAATCTCTCCTCATCTGAAGAAGCACCGGAAGACTTTATGTCTACACCCTCCACATGGGGTTCTTGTAATAAGTCTGCAGTAGCAGCTGCTCCTTGTTCAGGTTCAGAAATATTCGTGTCCATTTTTGTCCCACGAATACAGGAGAAATAACAGTCATCACTGGCAGAGTTCCCTGTACTAGTGCAAGGCTACGTACTGTGGGATGTCGCCTGGTTTCCCAGAGTCTCCGTTAACGACACATTACCCATGTGCCATTCACCCCTTCAGCACGGATTAAGGCAAGCCACATATAACACCTTGGGGTTGGGGATTTGGTCCACGGTCTGCTATTTAATTCAGAGACAGACCTACAACAAGGACACGTCCCGGCTATTCGCCACCTGCCGACGTACCCGGTAGCCACTCATGCTCCGGGTATTAAAAATTTGCTTTTTGAATACAATCCCTCCTTCCTTAAAATTGGTGGTTGACAGGGCAATTTGTCATGATCTTATTAAGCAATATTTAAACTATAAGAACCCACGTGAATTTTAACAGGGAGAGAAAAAAATTTTGCCGACCAGTGATATTGGCAAAACTATCAGTCGGTTAAATTATTCATCCTGGATTTGGTCCTGCAATTAATTAAACGTTCTTCAATACTCTAAAGGCCTAACAGCTCAAAATAAGTTTTGGAAGCATTTTTAAAGTATTTCGGGCCGCAATTTTAATGAAGTACTTCGGGACGAGGTGCTGTCTACAAAGTCGCAATCATTTAATGAGGGTCCTTCATCGTGTCTGGGTAGTCTGGAGGTTCAAATCTCTGCCTGAACACTGAGGGTTTTGATTGCATTCTGCACTATTCAAGGCAAACACAGGAACCATACGTCAAATTATACAAGAGAGGCAATGTAAGTGTAACGTAACCTTGTGGCGCGTTCGCGTATCCATTGTTAGAGTGGAAATGAACAATGAAATCTGTGATTGTGCACGTTACTCCTTAAGCATGGAAAATCGGGAGAAACCAGTGATCTTGGTCATGCAAAAGTAGCAGTCCTTCAAGCGGTCTCTAAGCTCGCGCCACACCATCGGAACAGCAAAACGCATTGATTTGTGGGTACCTTTCAACCAGCCTGCCAAAGCCCTTGAACATGAGCTGCAGCAAATCTTCGGCGCCCAAACCTTATCTTGATCTCCGACCTTACGGCGAAAATACAGTTCATAAGCTTTTCTCACGAGCTGTGACAGTGGCTTCTGCTACGATTTTAATACCACTTCGCCTCAAATGTAGCAAAAGCTACTCGGCTTATTCTGGCAAGAACGTGACATATTGCACACAATAAAAATATACTTTTAAATCACCCAGGGAGCCTGTTACTTTTGCACTGGTGCAAATTTCAGGGTAGAGGGTGGAATCAGGCTGAGGTTTTGAAAGACGGGGCCTCGACATATTATCACGCGACAATTTACCGGGGACATTTGATCAGGCCGACATATTATCACACCAAAATTCTATGACTGCGACAATTTATCAGAGTGAAGTTTGATGACACGGACATTTTATCACAGCGACATTTGATCACACCGACATTTCCTCACAGCGACAAATTTTCACACTGCAAAGTAAAGGGACGCTAAACAGTTTAAAATAAGCCTTTCAAGTTTGAGAGGTAGGTTGAGGCGATATAATTCTGGGGATTTAAGTGACTTAAATAAATAAATATAAATGAACAACATAACAAACCTTTGGGCCAGCCGCAAATTTCGTTGTTTAGCCATCCAACTGAGGTGTCAACTCGTACTATCCAAACGGAGGGTGATGTAAAAAGTTTATTCGCACATTCGACTTTGTGAAAACATTCCCAATGAAAAATTACCAACTATTTTAGGGAGGAAATTAATGCCGACCATTGTACTCTAATAGGTCAAGGCCTATTTACACATCAGCGTAATATTTAAATATTTGTTGGGACCGCCATATCTTAGTTAATATGTTTACTAGATATGCTATATTTTGAAAGTTCTCACTTTGATTTTCGGTGAGGACGGAGCGTTTCTGTTTACTGCTGCATCTTAAAGGGATCTGGGCCTTATCCAGCCTCCTCTTTAATGCTTATCGGAGGCAGCTTCCTCACAGGTAAAATGGCCGTGACGTGAACCTGAGCCCTGTTCCACACAGTGCCGAGGTTAAAGATGCACACAGATGCACCTCTGTTGTCCCACATACCAAATTAATGACATGATTCTTAACTAAATATGCGGAAGATTTCCTTGTTATGTGCTTTCACATAGTCGCGAAAAGCGCGTCTTAACTTCGACATATCCGGCCGTCTGCCTCGTCTTTCTTCGCATGTAAGAGCGCGCTCCCAATGAAGGGTTTACTGTGAAACTTCATATTGGGGACTTTTATGAAAAACTGTCCTGAAAATCTGGCACACATATCGGACACTTTACATGAAAACAGGCACAATTATAGGGCAATTAACATGAACACGTAAGTATTTTTACTGTTGCCAAAGATGTTAAATTTCCATAAACGCCCTCCCTTCGAATAAAATGGTATTAGGATATTACAATAGTCCAGGGAGTGTAAATATTATGTAAACGCGCCACCATGTTATGTTATACGTACATTACCTACCTGGTTTTTTGTTTGATGTACATTTAGTACACGCAATCTTTGTTTTACGCCTTTTTGCCTTAACGCCTCTTGCCAATTTACAACCCTTCTTAATTGACGCTATCTAGTTTTCGGTTTAACGCCCTTTGGCTGCCAGCCTGCAAGCCTGCCTGTGTGAGCACTTGGACGCTGCAGGCCGAATACAAATCTCACAGTACAGGAAAAAACTGGCAGGTTGCACGCTCACTACAAAATACGCCAGTACCCGTGCACTCGCCTTTTAATTCACAACAGTGGTTTATTTGCATTTATTTGTGTCTTCTTTATTCTGCTTACAAACGCTACGATGACACATCAAATCGAGCAAAAAGGTGACACGAAGGTGACTAAGTGTAACAATAATCTTAACGGTAGGCAATTGAGGGTAATAAAGTGACAGTATATTAAAGCTTGTGAGCGTAAATTCTATGGTCCGTGAGAATAACGATATGGAGAGTTTACCATCTGTGACAAGCCTAATAACTACGAAATAGGCTGGAAATAATAACTGAAACGACGTTGAATGACACAACCCCTAACCTAACCACCATCCTACCTAAGTGTTTTCAACTGGCACGACCAAACCCCTAACTTAGCTGCAGCAAGAATGTTAAAGTTGATAATATAGTGACTTGAGTTGTAAAGGCTGTTTGAGTGAATTTAGCCATCCGCGACTGCGCAGGAATGTAACATGTATCATCCGTGGCAACTGTACGCAAGTTGTTCACAGTTCCTTTTCATTTTATACAGGCTACGAATTAATTGTGTATTAATATATTAATACGAGCTACATAACAACAACAACAATAATAATAATAATATAATCAGTACATGTATATAGCACATACGAACAGGCTGTCATTTGTATGATTGCCCCTAACCCCTGATTATTCTAATATTTGTTATTTAAAAATAATTTATGATTCACACCTCTTTGATTTACGCCCACTTTCTCAGGAGCACAACTAGAATGTAAAACAAAGTTTATGTGTACTCAAGCAGTTAATATTAGAGAACTGGGAAAATTAACCAGAAGTCGCTGTATCATTAAGATTCCAGTCTTCTGGGATGAAACACTGTATTTGTGTCGTACTAAATATGAGCTGTTCAAGGTAGCAATGCCACGTTTTACTACCTTGATACCTCGCGACTCTGTGTCATGTGTTAATTGTCTGAAGCTTGAAACTCACCTAAATAATGTACACAAATTCTGTTCGTACCTCAGAGTAAATAATCTGATTCTGCGATGCACGGAAAAACGAATTAAAGTTGTTTGGGGAAATATTCCCATTTTATGGCGAGAATAATAAGGAACATAAACGGTCTGTGTGTGCTGAGTTCTAGAAAGCATAAATTAAGCAGGATATATGTACCACTATACTCTAAATGATGGCGTCTGTTTCAGTTTCTTTGATCATGACTATCACGTGCATCGCTGCAGCTGCAATAAGTCACTGTTAAGAAGCTTTCTATTGCAGATTAGGAACCTCTCATATGTGAAATTTAGTGAAAACCAATTGGAACAAAGAGATAAATAAAAGAAGAAAAGAGCTGTAACATTGTGCTGCACGCCGATGCCGATTCTCGTTTGTTATTGTGATTAATTGGAGTTTCGATCGCCAGGCGGCACCACGGTAATTAAAATGGACGCTCTGCGAGATTCATGTTATGCTGGCGATAATGATGGTACGAGTTCCATCGTGTGCTCCCCATTGAAGCTTATAATAACGGTACCCGCACATTTCCTGATCGATAGCCCACACAGGAGAGTAAGAGAATGACGGATAATTTTACACCTGTTTTGATGTACCCCCCCCCCCCCCCAACTTGGTGTAGAATAGAAAAGTTTCAGTTAATAATAGGAGTTTATGTACCTTATATTTTAGAATTGGTTGTTGGAAATTCTTAAAGCTTGAACAACGTGAAATTTCCTTTCTATCCATTGCTGCTCTGACGTCTGAAACAGCAATGCTTTGGCTGGAATTTCCCAGGCTTCTCTCTCTCTCTCTCTCTCTCTCTTCCAAGAGATCGCTGAAGTACAAGTGAATTTTATTTTGTGTTGTAAAGTGTTAGAAGATTTCAGTATTTTGACGCATACAACAAATTTTAAAATATTTGATGTTGATTAAAGTGTGATTAAGGGCTTAAATAGAGAAGCCGTTCTTACGAAAAAGTACAGCAGAAAAACTTCGGATAAAGGACCGACGACTCTACCCAACTCTACCTAATATAAAGGGTACAAACAAGGTAAATAAAGGAGCGAAATGTTATTTTAAATTCCAAAATAGTTCAGAAAAAAGAGTCGTGTGTGATCACATTTACATTGTCGATATGTATTTGTTGCTCTTGCTATTTAAGACAATGCTGAATGGCTTTTAATTCCTTAGAAAGTGATGGAGGGGTAAAAGAAAAGCTTTCTCTACCCTTCCGCATGTCCTGACCTCCAAATCAGGATTCGCCACTGCAACTTAAGCCTTTTATCACAAGTATCAAATATTCAGACTAAGCTTTTAGTCTCCACTGAGCCATTTTCAGTATCGTCGCATAATGATAAAAGGCACTTCCTGTATTATTATACTAACTAAATTTGAAATTATTTTGTCATTAATTGACGGTTAAAAATAAAAATGAAAAAATTATATAACTTCTGTACCTGGCTCCAGTAGTTGTCTTGTATATTATGTTTCATTTATTGCTTTTTTCTTTTATTTTTATTATCACAATATGTGTCATTTATTAGATAAGTAAAATTACTTATTAGTGGTTTTAAAGATTACAGCATTATTTTATACGTATGTAATTCTTATTAACTGTTAATGGTTTATTACGCAAAGCTTTCTAATAGAGTTGTGTTTCGTATTTTTTATACACGATCTTGTACAAGTGGCCTTGCAATAATCTTTGTCACTGTAATATTCATTGACTTACTTTCCCACTTTTAAAAATTTACTGATTCTGTCGATATTTTACTTGTGATATTAATATAATGTTGTGAATATACTTATTTTGGCTGTAATATTTACTCATGCGCTATTTACTTTAGTATAAGTGGATTTTCTCTATACGTTTACGTACCTGCGATCCAAAAATATTTTTCTTAATATAAGCACTCTTTCTTTCGCATTTGGTGTGTTTTACAACTCATCCTCACCTTTAAGATATTGATGGATTTATTATGCCTGTAGGATCTCAGACGGCCTACCCGCGTATTAGTTTTATGTGGAAGGTAGACATAATATAGGACTCTTGCATTATCTCGTAGTTGCTTCTAGCTGTTGAGCAGGAATTATATATTATATTTAGTTTGGCGGTAGACCAATGTATTGGAGAATTGTTGCACATTGTGTGTTGTTATTTTATAGTACACACTGCTTTCGTCCTTTACAAATAAAAATTTTCGCAAATACTTCTTAAGGTCTGTAAGATATGGTTCATAAAGTTTCTGTTTTTCACCCATTTATCCATATTCATTATAATTTTCCAGTGTGTCTTGTGTATATTTAGGTGTAGTCGTGTTTAATTTTATGGAACCTGTATGTCCAGAATATCTTTCTTTGGAGCCAACTCTTTAAAGAATGTACTCGGTCACAATATGTTGTGCCAAAAATATTTACGTATAAATAGTTATTAACGTCCAGTGTTATTTCTAGCGTGCTGAAAATCACGCAGTACAAAACACCTTCATACTTAGCCCACCTTACCATACCCTTCATTTTCTGCTTATACGCAAGTAAATCAAAAGCTCAACATGTGCAACAAAAACATACTTGCTAATTCAGACAAAGGCGACGGTGTCGTATTTCCATATTAAGAGTCTGAAAACCACTTCATTAAAAGATAAACAAAGGCAACAGAACAAACAATCGGTCTCAGATGTGCACAGGTTAAGACAGAGGCTTAACCTTTTAGAGCCTACTGGTTACTTGATGCACCAACAGGCTGAAGGTTAAAAAATTGTACATTCTGCCCACATTGTGTTAATAGGTTTTGTATTTATATCAGACGAAACAGTGACTTTTGCCCTACATAGCATGAACTAACTGGTTCCTATAACCGATATGAAGAGTGCTTACTGTGCGGTACGACCTGGGTCTTTTAAAAAAAGCAGTTTACGCATCTTCTTTAAAGGGGTAATAATAACGCTGTTCTCGTGACACACAGCTTCAGACCTCCAGTTCTGCCAATGAATACTAAAGTATTTTAAGTTTCATTAAATTTTCGCTAAATTTTAACGTGTTGCACAAATTTGCGTGCAGATGTGGAATAAGTTTACTAACAAATCACTGCATAAATATGATCCTGAAATTGGTACTTTGGAAAAAATCTTGTCTATTTATCATCCCACTTAAGCGGTTAGAATGTGTAGAAGTTTAACTTTTTGGTTTACTTGTGTATCCGGTCAAAACATGTTACAATTTACGTTCGCCTTCCTTCACAGCTCTTGATGTCTTATGTCAAAATTTTTTTATATATTAAGCACAAGTTACAAGTTTATTTGGTTGTTAATTAAGGGAAAGTATTGCGGATCACAAACTTCACATCCGCATTACTCCAACTGCCAAACGGACCGGTGTGTCTTCACCCACAACTCAGTAGCCGCTTGCAAGGAAGTGGTCAGGCAGAACCTCGCACTGGAAGTTGCTGGATTGAACACGGAAACCCCAAGTTCGCAACTAAGTTTTAACTTCCCGAAATAAATTACAGTATCTACCAGAATTCGAACCTGAACTCTTTGGTAACCTCTCTTTTTTGCTTCCATAACCTCGTAGACCTCCGTTAAGCATGAGAGTGGACCTAAAATGTGGTTTTTTAGATATCCACCTTCCAAGGGTGTGGGTGTGTAAACTGGCTTCAGATTCTCCTGTACAGGCCATGGCTCATTCTCCAACTCCTCAGTACCGCTCTGTTGGTCACGCTATTGAACCCCGTAAGAAGTAGGGAAGGTAGAAGAAATAAAGCACAGATGCAGCCAAATTTTGGAGACAAAGTGTACAATGATTAAAATCAAAAGATATATTATAGAGAATCGCTGTCTCTAAAACGCTAAATTACCGGCTATCATAAAATCGCCTGGGCTACATGGATGACTTCACGCATTTGTCAGCACCTTCCGTACTGCACGTTCCGTCCGTCCGACACATTTACATTTATTTGATCACCATAAATAATAATGGGAGAAAAACTAAATTCTTTCTTAATATCACATTCAATTGGTACTACTACCACCAATAATAATAATAATAATAATAATAATAATACACCCCTGGAAGAACGAAACTTCCTTGTTATGCTAATACTGAAGCAAAAGCATTGCTGTTTGAGGAATCAGAAAATACCTGCACAACGTGTCTTCTTTGAATATTTACTGTCATATTTTCCATAAATATGTTGCTCTGTAACTTATCTCTCATTATTAATTAATGTGAACTTAATATTTCGAACAGCAAGCCCTCATGCAGGAAACGATATATACTGTCACTTAGGCCTGTTTTATTCTAAAGTGCCTGTTATCGATGTCTATAAATTAGTGCCTCTTCATAGCAAAAATACAAGTTATTTCTTCAACTGTTATAAGTGAGTAATTTATGTAGTCAAGGAAAGGTACCTTGCCCTGCGCACGCCAAGAAGTCATATGAAGGCAGCAGAATTTATTATTCAATTTATAATGTTTAAATTGTTTTATGTAAGCTCCTTAGCAGTCTGCATATTCTTTATTACTACATGTTGACAAACAAAACTGTCCTCTCTTTGAACTTTCATGGAAAAAATTTTCCGCTGCGTTCTGTAAACAGCTAATTTGCAGCTTTGCCGTGATGACTAGTTATAGGCCTATTATTATGGAACCAATTGATGTGAGTTGCGGTGCGCAACCGGAAATTGTAATTGCAATAAATATGAAGCCAAATATTCTGATGGTGAATAATTTTCGCAGTGTAGAGACAGAGCGAGACGGAATGTGCAGGGCTGTGTACGTGCTGAGTGATTTAATGGCGACAAAAACAGGTTGAACTGAATTATTTATGACGGTGTTCTCGCCTGATTTATTGAAATGTTGAATGCAGTTCACTGCCATACCTCGCCTCCATTGCAGATTTGATTTAAGGCCCTTCCCTGTTTGGTACGAATCGAGAGATTTGTTCACTACATGTTCTATACAGTTGCGAACAGGCTGCAATTTGTAATTCGATATCGAAGTCGCTACTAGAATTAATTTACCAGGTGGCATATAGTACGTTCTACAAATCCTGCTCATCTCATATCGCAGAACGCTCGAAGTCACACAATGAGGGAAGAACATACACTCAAAGTGCTTTACAAGTCACCAGGAAGATATTCTTTCCCAAGAAGCAGCAGTTTGGAATAGGCATATTACGTAATAATAGCTGCGTAATTCGTATATGTCACCTTTTGTTTTTAGGGGAGTGAAATGTAGGAGGTTACGGTGGACTGGGTGTGCAGTGGCATGGACACTACTTAAAGCAGAACTGTGTTGTTTATGCAGGCCATCTACTGCTGTGTGTCTTACTGTTAGGGAAAGGTACTGTGACGGAAGAACGTGGATGTAACTGGCTTAGGATCGTGTCTACTGGTGTGCTTCGGTGTTGAACATTCCGGTTCTGCTACCATAGGATTATGAAGTTTCATTCAACAGAACATCTGCAAGGACATTATTTTCCATGACGCGAAGAGCATCATCTGGTGATAAGGCTCTAAACTCTGCTGCTGTTGATACTGCTACTGCTACCACCACTACAGCTACTACTTTACTACTACTACTACTACTCTACTACTACGACTACTACTACTACTACTACTACTACTACTACTACTACTACTACTACTACTACTACTACTACTACTACTACAAGAATTCATTTAGTGTTATCATATGCTTACCGAAAATCTAATACTTCAAGATAATTATTTGTATTCCGTTTACATCTTTGTATGTAACGGTTAACATGCGGTTTTGCCAGTACACATCCATTGTCCTTAATACTAGCGGCTGCAATTTATCTAAAATAATTGCTATCTTCTGTCAGGTGTTAATTTGATCTAAGTTTATATGTAGTGACGTATTTCTAATTATATTTCCTCCTGTCTCATTTCCTCTGGACCCTGCACCTTTTCTTGTCGCGTTATTTTCCCACTTGCATTTTACTCTGTGTAAAAATGTATATATTTTTAAATTCTGTGATCTTGTTACAGCTAATTATTTTCTTGCATGCCTCTTCTTCATTTATGTATAACCACTTATTATGTACAATTTTTTCTTTCCGCCTTCTTGTCTCATTACATTTCAGTAACCACATTCTCTTTTCCTCTAATTAGAGGGAATTCTACTTTTCCTACTTCTTTCACCTCTTCCGTTCCACATTCCCAATCTAAACCATGCTAACCCAATTCTTTTTTCCGAATTATATTATCTATATACATTTCTGCCCGCCATTCTTGTGTCGTATTCCAGTATGCAGTTAGAGAATTTTTCTTTGTTTTTTCTGTCTTTGATTTTCTTTTAGTATCGTGACTCCTAGTTTTAATTATTCGACATACATTTTTCAAATCTCTGTCTAACCAAAGGTATACCAGCCCTCTTTTATATAAGTCATCCCTTAGGTTTCTTGTCCAACTACCACATTTCGGGTTGCCTACCTGCCACTCGTAACAGCATTTTAACAATTCATCTTTTTCTATTAAAACTCTATACCAGTATTTTATTATACGACAGCGATCTTGCCTTTCCTACTTTCTCTACCGACTTTCCATTCTGCTGCTCCATTTGCTGTGTCCCTTGGACTTCTTGTGACCTTCTTACAAATAAATTTCCCATACCTTGTTTTGCACTCCATATTTCAACCCCATTTAACCTCCTCGCCTCTCAAATCATCTCATATATTTTCCAGTAACTTTATATTCATATTGCGTACTGTCATTAAACATGATTGCTTCCCTTCCATTTTTACAATTTCTTTTTTCTCCTCCATTCTCCCAGAAATTCTAACGTTTCCGCTAAATAAATAAACAGTTTTACTACTTCCGGTCTTTGACCGTACATACATCAAATTTTCCGTTTTTCAGTTTCCTTCCTTCTTTGGGTACCATTACTTCACCGCTACTAAAGTTTCATTTTAAATTCCGCTTCTTAATACACTTTACCGTCTGATTTATCCCTCTTTAAAATAATTGATGACAAATAACCCAGTTGCTATATCATCAACAAAAATAATACCGATAACATTGCTTTTCCCACTACTGGTGCATGTGTAATTTCTTTGTTCCTAATGGAGAAAATGTTGTCCATAAATGTATTAAAAAGGCATGGGAAAAACCTGCAGCCTTAACTTACACGAAGCTCCTGTCTCACTGGCTCAAGTGTTTCCTCATACTTTTATTTTATACAGAACTTTATTTCATCCTACAATCTTTTCATACATTCTATTATTTTCTCATTCACCCCTTATTTTGCATTTTGTACAACACATCTTCTCGGTTTATGGAATTGAATTATTTTTCTAAATCTATAAATCACCAATACTTTTCTATTGTTGTTTTCATTACAAAAATCTTATCTATTTTCTCATATTTTTATAAAACCTGCTTGAAAACTGGACAATATCTTAGTATTTATTAACCAACCACACTGTCTATCGGCCAACGTAGATTTAAAGATTTTTCGCAATACTGTTAGTAAAGACACTATTCTATAATTATTAGGCTCACTAACATTTCCTTCTTTTTTATATATTGGACATATCATAGCCATCTTCCATCCCTTAGGGAAAGGTTTCTCTCCAATTACTTTATTAAATAAATTCATCAAAATTATCATTCCTTTCTAATTTTAATAAAATTTGTATACATTTTACTGGTATTTCATCATAACCGGGATATTCATTTTAATTTTCATTGAATGCTGTATAGCTTTTTCAATAGTAAAATATCTGTCTACTGTCTCCAGATATTGGGCCTTCTAGATTATCTGGTTAACCGTTTTTTAAAAAAATGTGAAAATAATAAACCCAATATCACATCACATCTCACTTTTCTTCCATTATCTCTTTATGGAGCGCCTAAAAATTCACTGAAGTGCTTTTTCTTTCGCAAGACTTTCCAATAGGAATTTTAGAGTTTCTATGCTTTACTATGTTGTTAGCTGCACTTCCACATTGCAACGTGACTTACAAGGAGAATGAAGGGGTCAACTGATAAAAAGAAACTATTTAAATTCTTTCTTCGCCTTTGAAGCGTTCTCGTGTCGGTGGGTAATACTTTTCAGACACATTTTGAACTGTAGCCTTATTTAAATTCGCTTCAACATCCAAAACCTCTGAATTTGTCCGGCACATTGTACTTATTTGTTTCTCATGATTCTCACTCTAAAGAGAGATTACTTCCTTAAGTAGCATTAAGAAGTTTCCACTTGTAGCGGAAACAGACCCTTTACTGAGGGGGAGGAATTCATCTTTACATTTTATTACAAGTTGGTCTATCGATGGGCCTATGTCTTTTACAAGGATTTAATTTGTTTGCCTTTTAAGACCAAACGTTCTTCCAATTAGTATATGAAATTGAGCTCGTAACTCGGATAAAATAAAAACGTATCCAATACAAATACTAAGCTCTTGGTGCTATTTAGGGATATAATTGTTGTATGTTCTGAGAGACCTAACAAGCACATAATCTTTGTAGGGTATTGTGATGGATAAATCATTTCGTAGTTACAGTTAGCAGGTGCGTAACTTACGAAAGCAGCATTCACTATAAATATAACGGTGTCTTTAAGTTTGAATTTTTGCAATTGATAAAACCGAAGTGATTGATTTGTAACGGTTTACTTTCTCCTAAATAAAAAGTCCGATGTCCTTAACACAGGCCCACCAAATGTAGTAGTCGTACTTTCTGCTTGGGACGCGCAAAATTCAATTCCCAAGGCCCTAAATGTTAAAGAACATTCCGTGATAAGTTTAATTCGAGTCAAGTCTTGGGAGTTAAGTAAGAAAGGACAACTGAAAACATGCGTAACACATGCAGGTTTAAGTCGTCATTCCATAATTCAAGTACACAAGGGGTTTTACATTTAAAGCCCCACATCCAGCAGGTTGTGTACAAAGAAAATATTTAAGCATGGAAGAATTAAAATCCAACGGCGAGCGAAAACAACAAGCCGTCCAGTTCCAAAGCACCCAAGTTTCGAACTTTGGTGCTATCGACTTGGAGATTATTAGGAAGTCATGCTGGAGACACTTACAAAGCCTGGTTTGACAATCTGAAATGCTAATAGACTTATACTTTTAGTAGGCTCACTCAGAATCCACCTACTCTGAAAGCGTGCACCGTCGCTTAGGAGGTTATCTACATAGTAGCCAACAGCCTCGAAACCACATTTCGGTAAAATGACGAATGATGGTTTCAAAGAGCTCTTATCCTTGGCCAAAATTACCAAAATTTGGGTGGTCTGAAACAGCCAATCAGATTTAGCCTGGTTTCAAAAATTTCAAAGCAAGCTTGTATCAAGCAATCTGAAAGACACTGGCAGCGAAATATTTGCATCACCACAGACGTGTGGTTATTTGTTCCGTGAAATAAATTGGTAAATAATTTGCGAGTTGAATAACACGTGTAAATAATTTTGTGTAAATTATTAAGTTTATTCTACATCACACGGTGTAAAAGAAATTACCTAGAATTTCTTTCAGTCTGCAGTGTTGCTGAAGATTTGCAGTAATGTAGCTTACACGTACTCACTCCATTTTCAGGGTGGAAGTGTAGGGTAAGTTACAGACACAGTCCCTCGAATCCACAGAATGTAGAAAGCAGATGCCTGTCGACTAGGTCAGTAGACTCGGTAAAGAAGAAATGTGACGAAGCGGTTCTTCTAATACCTCAGTCGGTGTTATGACAAGGCCTAGAAATCTTGTTTCGATGCCCGGCCAGGGAAAGATTTGTTCTCTATTTTAAAGTGTCCAAAGGGGCTCTGGGTTTCAATAAACGTCCCGTCTAATAAGCGGCAGAAACATGAAGCTAGTGCCAAAGTTAAAAACGCGTACCCTACCACAGATATATTTACGAAGAGGTGTTTAATTATGCACAGAAAAAACTTTCCAGTTTTAGTTCGTGTGAAAGATACAGTTTCCTTGAGCGGACACCTATCCTAGTTCGAGATCTCACGCAGTACTTTCCAGCTTTCCATAATGTAGTTTGAGTGACACTGGATGTGGCAGTGAAGAAGGATTTTTACATCCAGTTCCGTGTGTCTCTTCTCTGAACGATGGCACCATTTTAAAGAGTTAAAATAAATAAACTTGCAAAAATTTGCGGAAATAATGAACAAACCCAATCCACGTACATTCAAGCACAATTAAGGAATAAGTAAAGTGTGTGTTTTTTTAGATATTGCTTATAGTTTTATCTTAATTTCTTCTCAAAAAGAGATCATGTATTGAAAAGTGGATATAACTTTTATTCAGCCCGAAAATTTCCAGGTGAACCGCATATGTATTTTATAATAAAAATAAACAATCTGAAAGTTACATGTGTCGGTCGAAAAACAGTCCCGCCGGCAGTAAGGGTACTGTCCCTTAGGGTACTCAGCATGTGTTTATTATGGGTACAGCGTACACCTGACTGCAGGTTTCTACCGTACCGACCAAACCGGCGGGGAAGCTGCTGTGGCTATGTAATGGATCGTACCGCATCCCATTTCCTTGCTAAAGGCACTCTTTTCAGGTCATTAGAAACAAGTGGCAGCTTCCAATGAACTCGTAAACCCAGCTGTTAGCGGGAATAAAATGTTGCTATAAATCATGCAGAAAACATTTGCCACGGTTTTTTAAATTTTGTTCTGTGACGCAGTCAGTATCTCAGACCACAGAGAATCAAAAGTTGGATGTTTTCATAAGGACTGCTTGTAAGGGATTCCGAAGAAATGCGTCGTGTTCTAATAATCGAGGTACTGTAGTGGCCTTTACCTGCAAGGCCCGAGGGAAACCACAAAGAAACTCAAAAAAGGTAACCAGCGTCTCTTGAAATATTCGGCCCTTGTAAATTAAGAATAGAAGTCTAGAGCGTATTTAGAAGTTTCTAAGTTTTCACGCACTCATTTTTTTAAGCGAACTCTCTTGAAAGTAAAGTGTAGGAATGGCCTTTTTTCTAGTTGTGGCGGCATGGTGTCTCGTCACAAAACGGAAATCGATATAGATCGCGTTATGTGCAATGACAAGCGCTTATAGTTGTGTTAGCTAACCAGACCAGAAACGGAGAAACGGAGAAAACTTGATAGAAGACAGAATTTTATGTAACACATGTAAGAAACGTAAGAGGTTTGGGTTTTCATGGCAGTGAGTATTAAAAAACGGCATTTTAAAATGCGAGGTCGTGTAGTTTGGTGCATAGGTACCAAATTACATTCCAGAAGACCGCACTATTAAGACAGTAACAATTAAATATGGCTTGGAGAGCACTGAAATATTTCGATCGTGGATATTCTGGGCTTTCACTAAGTTTCTATTCAGTAAATCAAGCCAAGATTTCCTTCTACGTAATTAATTAAGAACCACCCCATGACGGAATATGGGGAAGTAAATTTATAGCCTCACGTTTTCACTGTCGGCACTAGCCGGATGTGAATGGTCAATTGCACAGCTTTACACCTGAAGAAAAGCCACCGGTTGTTTTTGCTCTTTTAATAACTACGTTAATTTTAATAATATTACCTTACTATTATCATTACCATCATAATTACAATTTTCATGGTCTGGTTATTGCATTTTTCGACGGCAGTAGGTTTATTGTAGCGTCCATCTTTCACACGGATATCCTACTTACCTTTCTCTTTCTTTCTTTTTTCTTTCTTTCTTTCTTTTTTTTTATTGTAGTTCAGAATTTGTTCTACAATCACGGCTAGGACCTTTTTCGTAAATTTTTGATCCGTTTAATCTGTTATGAGAGTTTCTGACAGGAATATTTAGGCCTCAAAGCGAGGACGTGAAAGGAGGAGGGAGAATATTAAATGAAAAGCAAAATAATATATATATATATATATAGCTGAATGCTATTAAGATAATTAAATTCTGGAGGATGAGATGGAATATACACACAACAGGGAAGGACAACCAGAAATCCACTTGAGAAACTTAGGCGTAAATGGAAATATAACATTCAACTGCTTCCCATTGTAGATAATGATATTTGTACTAGATTTGTCTGAGTCAGAATAGGTTCCTGTAATGAACCACCGGCATTTATAGAAGATTTGAAATTTCTTATCTATGTGACATATTGTCAGTCTCCAAATAAGGGCTGGTACAATAGAAAGCTGACATCAGTAGGAATGGCAAATGATAGAGATGGACAGCCCGTATATGTGTAGCATTTGTAATCGTTTCCATGTTGTCAATTAACCTTAATTTTTGTATTTAAACTGTAACAAACTAAAGCAAATCAATGCTGTGCAGTCAGTAAAATCTGTGACATATGCCCATTGTAAACAGCTTGCACGCTGCAGATGTTGAATTTCATAAAGCGGTATTACATGTGAAATTGCTCTTCTGCTTGTCCTGTGGTTAGGTGATTAAGGGTGTTTAGACCGTAGAACACAGCATTTCAAAAATACCTCTGAAAATCTGAGACCGAAACTGATTCGTAAATACCGGTTATTACCATATTTTTATCATCATTATTAACGTATGTATTTAAATTAGGGATATTTATTATTTATTTTTTTAATTTTCGCATCCCGTTGTGTTTATATAATACTATTCCAAATTTTTCAGTCTATCACAACTTCTTCCTTTTAATAATAATATTATTATTATTATTATATAGCTACGTGTTTCGGCCTATGAGTGGCCATCATGAGGCACACAAATATAAAATGTAAAAGAAAGGTGTCATGGTAGAGGCCTCAACCTTTTTCATGGAAGTGAAGAGTTACAGAGTTTTGCGAGTATGTGTAAATTTTGTAACGAAAGGTACAGCAAGCCTATTACTCCCTCTGTGGGAAGGATGTGGTACACAGCACGCTGTCTTAATTGTAGCCTTCACACACGACAATTCGGCTCCAAGAAAATAGAAGTAGAAATAAGACAGCATACTGTGTACTATATTATTCCCGTAGAGGGAATAATAGACGTTGCGTACATTTTGTTGTATAATTTATACATACTTGCATAACTCTGTAGCCATTCACTTCCATGTAAAAGGCGCAGGCCTCTACCTGACACCTTTGTCTTATATTTTACATTTGTATACCTGATGATGACCACTCGTAGGCCGAAACACGTAGCTATATAATAATAATAATAATAATAATAATAATAAACAGGAAGAAGTTGTTATCGCCTGAAACAATACGAATAGTAGGGGTATTTAGTTTACGTGACGTATTGAAGTCAGGTGATAATTTTATAATTAGCATTCTCCTTTTCGTTTTCACCTCATTTCCGTGGAAACCAAGTGCAAAACTAATTTCACTTGCTTAGACCTAGAGGCACAAGACGGTAGCAATAAATTAGCTGCCTTCCAGGACTTTCTAGTTTCCGGAGCGAATATGCAATGTAATCGTGATATCAAAGTGTCCCTCAAGGACACAAATGCATTGCAGCGGATCAGTAGACGGGATATTTATGGAAACCGAGCTAGATATGGAATTTATGGAATTTTCCCTTTGACTTTTCGGCGGGTATTTCCCTAAATATCATTAACCTTATCTAATTACTCTTCCATAGAACACTGGGTGTTTGTTGAGCCGTCTGTCTGTTTAGCCTCCATTTCCACGGAAATCACATGAAATTTTAAGTCAGTTATGATTGCACCACAAGATGGAAGCAGTGAACTGCGGAGGAACGTAGGTCGCACGTGTGATCCCTTGTAGGACTAAAGAAATTAATTAGCGTGAGACGGGAACGGGAGCATAATGCAGCTCAGCAGCACCTCTTATTCCATCCAGCTGCATGTCCAGAAGCGTGAATAAACACTAGTTACGTCTAAATGTAGAATACAAGCATTAGTGTGGTGTATATTAAAGCATGCTATTCTTCTCTGATTTCGGAATTTGTACGTTCCTTCGAAGCGTAAGTAAATTTTTACCAGACTTCAAACATTTTACCTTCCAGAGGGCAGTAGTCTTCTTTGCATAGCCATGAGACAGATATTTGGTGAGAGGTGGAAAGGCCGACTATAATGGCAGAGAAGTTTCGTGGATTTCTTCTTTCCCTCCAAGCGAATGCTGTGATACTACCCCCAATGAGGTCATACTTCCCAGTTCATCATTTACTTGGAATCCCACCATTCGGCAAACGTAAGGTAAATAAGTTCCGCACATTTCATGGGGGCACAGGGGGTTAGTAGGTGTATAGCTCCGCATCGTCTCGATCTCGGCACTAGATAGAGGCGAGTGGCCAGCGTCACGCTCGGGCCGCTTTACCGCCGGGAAGAAGCTCCGGTAACCATTTAATCAGAGGCTTGGTGGGCACCCGATCTGGTCTGGAAGCATGGGTACGTGAGAAAATCTCTTGCAAAGGGGGTTCGAAATCTGTCGTCTCAGGAGTCCTACCGACTTTCCTAACCCGCCCTATTCTACCAGTCGAGCGCTATGTATTCTTAGCTGCTAACATCCTTAAATGAACTATAAATAGGTATATGTAAATTATAATTTGGCATGTCGCTGGCCATAATTGCATATCTTTACTACACAGGGAAATAATAATCATTTACCCTCAAACCTGTACACACATGGTGATCATCCTGTGAGTGTACCGCTTTGTCCTGTGAATCGTAACAAAGCTTTCAATTAACATGTCCTCCCTGCCCCCTTCACCCCTCTCGCTCGATGTCCCGCCATGGTTGGTCCATTTAGCCCCCGGCCCAGTGGAGTGCTGGGTTTCTGCACAGGGCTATCTCATACCCCAAGCAACGCCCGGCGTAATATTGGTTTTTATTATTACGTAAGCTCGAAAAGGGGGTGCAGCCTGCCATCCTCACAACATAGAGATTGTCGGATGTGGTGATGATGCTGATGATGATAATAATGTAACCATATACACTATAAAGGGTCAAACACATGAGCCTGCTGCTCCTCTAAACATGTATTATGTGAACATATATAAAGGAGTTAGTGGCGTCACTGACAGCATTTATGCTTTGAGTTGTAAAGTCAATAATTTTACTTACTCACTTAGAATTAAGTCCTCACATTTCATCGCAGAATAGTGCTCTTTATGTAATATACTCGTACCTACAGCTTTGTCATTTAAAAATTGCATTTTTCCCACACTGTGTATTTAGGCGTTTCTTATTATTCGCAGAACAAACAGCAATTAGTCTGCTAAACGCCGTTAAATGAGTGGTCTTTGTAATTTAGACAGAAATTATCATTCAAATGAAATCCGTACTTTAAAGGGATAAAGGCACAAACCAATTCTTTGTTACAAATTTATTTTAAGTCTCTCCAGTTCATATAGATTCTTTCGTATTTTGATTTTTTATTATCTAATAAAAGGAAAATTTAAAAATAACTTGGGCAGGTACAAGTTTATAGGCTTTGTTCCCTTCTAAATGCTCTTTCTTCTGTTTGTTTGCTGTATTCAAACGAACAGTTAAAGAGAAGGATCTGCTGCCTAATTTCGTACAGTGTTGCTTCTCAGAATTGCAGCTACTGCTTCACGTACTCTGAATCCAGTTTTGTCTTATATTATAGCATGTCGCCTTTTGGGTTGGCACTTGGAATTCTGCTTACGAACGTTTACTTTATTAATGCCTGTATTGTCTATTGAACGACGTTTTCAGCAGGTCGTGCTCTATGGCACTGAGTGGCGTAATAACAAATGGAAATAGCAAGAATCCATAGTGTCCTCTTTGAAGTTAAACTCCAGGGATTTTGCAAGGAACGAGTAAAACCATGGAAAACCTCTGGATAGTTAGCGAAGTCACAACTTTCCTCAATTCTCTCGGTAAGAAGAATATTCTGCCTTCATATTCTGCCTTTAACTCAACACACTCCATTTTTTATCAAGTTACACTCTGATAAAATGTACCTCGTAACTTTTCAACGCCGTCAGAATCTAGCTCATACATATGAATTTCTGTGTTCTTCGTTTCGCCTACTTTTTTGACAGTATTTTTTGAGCACTTTCAGTGGCTTGAAGCAGGCACAGCTCAGTTGGTATAGTCTTTAGGTTACTACGAGTAGCTCGACTATTGATAGGTCGGGGTTTGATTCCTAGTAGGGGCATAGATTTTTCTTTTTCCCAAAGCATCAGAAACGGATCCGGTCTACACACAGCCTACATGTCTGTGGGTAATGGCGGCTCTTTCCCCGTGGTAAATCGGCCAGAGCGGGAAGCTGGTTACTTACCTACAACAAGTACCAAGGTTAAGGATGCATGGAGCCACATTCCATTCCGCAATGTGTCTTTTTGATGTGGTGCTTAATTAAGGACCAGAGCAGCTACACGCTATTCAGTATTTCTTGTACCATCTCATCTACGGCACAGTAATGCCAATAGCAGCATAGAGCTAGTTGTAATCTCGACAGCAAGTTGCTAACAACAAAGTTCGTCAAATATAAGTAACTTGAGAAGTTACAAATTAATTTATGAAACCCGTAAGATAACAACAAACATAGACCTTAAACTGAAGGATGCTGCCATATAACAGTATTTGTTCGGTAAACGTGGGCACATTAATACTGAGTCAAACGCAACCAATTGCTAGCATTCATACAGATAACATCGTGGTCTTTTTGTTATTTTTCCCACTTCTATTTACGATTTTCACAGACTTGTCCATGATCCACCCTTATATATTACAGAATTAGAGGATACTTTAAATACCTGAGCATGTACTGTATGCACCACCTTAGCAGCAACTTTCGAAACTCTAATGACAACTAAAGAACGGAGACCTCTCGCTGTCGCTTTGTGTTACACCTATTTGTTAACCCGTAAACACTAATCAGTCTGACGGCTGCATTACGACCGAATGGCTAGGCATGGACTTTTATACATGATCAGGCTTGCTGCTTGTCTCATAGGACGCACTCGCTGTCCATGCTGTTGTACGTATTTTCTTCCTTCGGCAACTGCCTACAAAGACTTATATGGAAGAATCCTACTAAAGTACGTACCAAGATAAAAATTCTTGCTTCATGGTGGAGTGTGGACAAAACCAAGAAAGGTCGGTTGATGTCTGGGGGTGGAGTGGGCAAGATGAAGCTGTGGGAGGGTTTGGATAGAACGATGCGCCTCGTGATTGCAGGCGTCGGGACGGCGTGTGGAGTGACGCGGTACATGACCGGGCAATTCTTCACCATCACTGGTCGGGTTTGACCCCACACCGCACCGAAAAAACGGAAGCAGGGGAAAAACTTGAAGGACTTTCGTGCTAAAAGGAAAAATTTGCACTGCCTTTACTTTTAGCAGGTACTTCAAACGTTCCTTTTGTTTGGATTTTACCGCGCATGAAATTGTCTGTCGAAGTCCACTTGACATGGCAGTCGACCAAATATTGCAGCTGAATGTTAGCAACCTGTATCCTCTTCAGGAGATACCCGGTTTAATACTCGGTCCGGCTATCCTGCATGAAGTTTGTGATGGATTTTCTCATTTTCTGCAACAGTAGGGCATTAAATTATTTCACAACCGCTAGATTCCACACTATTTTCATTTGTTACTTACTAATAATCCTGTTCTTGAAAGCTAATAATATAACGCGAAGTTACTGACAGTGTATTTAAATAAACAGGAAGAAACTAAAATATATGATCCCTGCACAGTCGACATAGTCTTATTAAATAAATTTTAAAGTCCTTAGATTCTGATCCGCCAATTGTCTGTACAGCGAAGAAGAACTCAAAGTTAAAGACCGAAGACGCGGAAATGCACTGCCTGGCCGGTGCTACTGCGCAGTGGCAGATGAGCAGTACTTGGCCAGTGGTAGAATGGTAAGCAACAGGAACATAACAGAGCTACCTGATCCAGTGACACTCCGTCCATCATAAGTCTCACACGACGAAACATAGGCCTAGGCGGTGACAAGGCAGTTTCAAAAGCAATGAAGCTCGTGAGAAATATGGTCAGTTCCGGCCTAAGAACAAGACAGACGTTTTGAAATTCATTCTGACCTGCTACTCCGCTTGTTACAGACAACATCACACTGGTCCTAATCCGCTTAAATTTTTATATTCGTGCCAGTAATGGCTCCAGATAACACCGTGGGTATCAGATGGAACCCATCAAGGCCGAAACAATAAAAAAGGCCTTATAGCTTGCAAGTTTTATATATGTTGCACAATCAGAATATGGCATGATTTCATTATCAGTATCACAGTATGTGTACATGAAACCTAAAAGAAAAAATACTTGCATTAAGAAATTAATTTTGGTGCTTGTGCTAGTAAAAGATTTAATAACGAGGATTCAGTCGCACTCAAAATTCCGCTGCAATTCTTGCTCATATGTGTGGCTGCAACACAAAGTGGCAACACTACGGGAAAATTTTATAGTATTTTTGGTGTTCTATGCTACATCTGTGCTAGGAAACAGAGGAGTTACCTTACTGAACATTATACATGCCAAATAGATAATAAAGAATTCCTAAAATCCTTACTCGTACAATACTGTCATTTTTCATTAAATAATTTAAGGTTTTAAACGGTCCATAAAAATTTTAAATATATCTTTGTATGAACACATAATCAACGAAATAAGTAAATTTATTTAAATCGAACTTCTTAAAAAAAAGTATATTTGTGGCAGACTGTCCGATTACGACACAAACAATCGACAGAAAATTTATTGATTAATTTGAGATCACCTTTTGTTTCGCATGGACGTGGACTTGTTTTCTGATTTTAGAAGGTTGATTAAGGGTGACTGAGAAAATGTTGCTGAAGAAAATATCTGGACCCAAGGGAGCGGCAGTGTCTGGAGGACGGGGAAAATGTATAACGAGAAGCTACATGGCGTACAGCCTTCCTCAAATTTTATTATGGTGATCAACTCAAGAAGGCTAGTGTGGCATGTAGCTTGCATAATGGAGATCAGAAATGCGTACAAGGTTTTGATCGGAAAATCTGAAGAGATGGGAAACTAAACTTAGTGGGAAGGATAATATTAGAAGTTCTAACTTCGACATTGTTCATAAAAGACAACGTACGCACATACACACGCACAAGACACTCAAGCATAACGTAATATTCAGTCGCGTTCGAATCTTTGAATCCTGAACTCATCTCAGGCGTTCATGCTACTTAATCTACAGTGGTCACGCATTTTGTTGTTTTTAAAAATTGTGTCCATATTGTCGAAACTTTTTATTATTATCAGGCTATGTTGTTATATTTCTTCCAAAAACTTCTTGTCTCTATATCTATGTTGATTTTGTTTTTCTTAAATTTCTCAGTCAAATATAGCCTTGAAATTTCCTTCTGACGAAATGTTTTGTAATTTCTGATTAACAGACATTTTGTACGTGCTTTGTAGGTATATTCGTAATCTACCTAAATAACAAATTTCACATTCCTAGACACAAGGAAAAGTATTAAATACTATAATTGCATATTTCTACTTTCCTTAAGTACGCATCATATTAATGGAAAAAAAAAATTACTGCACAGAGATGTGACGTCACCACAGGCATTTTAAGTAACTGATAATTACGTCACAGCACGACAAATTTAAATCTAGGCAAGTTGGCGCTATATTATTATGTAATTATAAAAGATTCTAACACAGTATTAAAATTATTACTCTGCGTAGGCCTATATTCGTCTTAATGACCCGTCATGCAAAATGCTTCTTATCCTCTGAATTTCACCCGGTTGAAAGAAATAAATATAAAATACTATTAATTTATGTATTTTTTCTTAATTTTCCAGCTTGCAAATGGAATTTACTTTGAGCCGTATTATGTTCGATCGCCCATGTTCTGTCTGGTTCTGCCGTATTTTTCATAATTATCTCGTAAATGGTAAGAAATGTTAAAAGAATATGTTTCACGTGAAATATGGGTGCTGATTTTCTGTACAGTTTTTATTTGAATCTTTTATCCTTCCAGAAATAATTCAGCAAGATATAATAAATTTACTTGGGTCTTCACATCGGCCTAAAATAGCTGGTATTTTTATCCGGATTAAAAGGTTTTATCAATAGATCATAATAAAAGTCCCAAGTACAGTTTCACGAAAATCTGTCCTTTTGGAGCAGAGTTTTTAAAGCGGACTGGCAGACAGATATACTGATGGAGGACAGAAGGATGGACAGACAGAAGGAGAGACATGAAGTTACAAGTCGTTTTTCGTAACTTTTCGAATGCGTCTAATAAAGTAAGGACCTGTACTACATTAAACACCACACTATGATGACATACAGGAGAATGGATATACAGCTCCAAAAATCCCGAATAATGGCATCAGCTGAAGGTGTGTGGTCAGATTCTGGACCTGGCTGCTTCAACCTGTAGAAAATGCCGCCACTAGCCATAAGGGCCTGGGTGGTTACCAGACCAGTTCTGAACGCTGCGGAGAGCAGGAAAGCCTTTTGACCACATCGGTAAAAGTACCTCTACTCCTCGTTTCTCAAACCTCTGGCTCAGTCGTTGCCATCAGTGAGATATCCTTGACAAATTCTTCAAAGATTTAAAAAAGCATTAACGCTCTAAAGACGAGAATAAAGCGGAGTTATATTTAACGATGCATTTCAAGCGCACGCACTAAATATGCTGTCTACTTTATAAAAACCAATTAGTTAATTCTATGCGTGGAAATAATCGCTGTTTTTTTTCAGATAATCTTATCATCATCATCGTCGTCGTCGTCGTTGTCGTCGTCGTCATCATCATCATCATCATCATCATCATTATCATCATCATTATCATCTTCATTTTTCGTCACCATTAGGCCTTAATAGGCTTGTTTCAGCCTTGAGAACGTTACAAAACACAGTAACACACTCCATGGGCAGCAAGTAGAGTTTGTAATATTAATCCTGATGGCAAGTGCAGGAACCACTGGGTTTTGAAGGCATAATAACTATTAATCGCCTCAGGACGAAAGTGCTGCCAAAACTTGAAACGTCTTGTATTTCAAGTGTACCTCAGACAATAGGAAAAGTCCAGCATGATATTGGCACAACAGCACGTTAGCACTGTGAAAGTTACATTAACATACAGGTATGTCGTTCTTGTTGTTTTGGAGCAGTGATTATTAAACTTCTGCAGCTTGCTTCCCACCTGACTTTCATCAAGAAACCGAATTCTTACCACAATAAACAAAGTCCTTCCTACCCACAAGGACTGTATTCTGATGGTCGCTGGCAGTACGTTCCATATTATATCAATCTTTTATAGACGTTCTTATTTACGAGACATCACGTCTCACCGGTTGATGGACGACTCGTTGAGCCAGTAAGTGCTGCCATCTCTGTCACCACTTTGTTCCGAACCTCTTGATCGAAAAGCTCTTTAGTGCTAGCAAGTGAGTGTACTTACGCAAGGGCGTTTCGTGGTTGAATCATTATTCTTTTCTCTCCCCATTCTACTTTTTATCCTTTTTATTTCTCTTCTTCATGCCTCTTCTTCCTGAACTGAGTAGCCTATCTGTCGACACGCCAAATCTGGTTCTTTCCTTTTCCAACGAAGCCCTCCAGTTCCGAGTGTCGGTTCTAACACTCTGTCTCTTTCAGACACACAGAAACCCGTCGATCCCCCGCCCCCTCCCCCCCACCCAATGTTCTTGTCTCACTTGCTGAACCACTTACGTTCTACTGCATTCTTTTTTTTTTTTACAGTTTTTCTGTTTTATTTTACACTCCTTTTCTGGTCTTTGTTACTTCCTTTGTTCATTCGATCGGCTTTGCATTCTGTTCTTCTTTACTTCTTATTTTCAGTCCGCTTTCGCTTAGGATTCCCTTAGTTGCCTTATCTATATGTCCGACAGAACGTTTTGTTCTATCCTTCTCCATGAACCCTGCCTGGTTCCTTCCAATAGAAGTTTCACTGCACACTTGAACTGCGTGCGTTAAGAGTTTATTTTGTTCCAGAACTGTTAGCGACGTAACAAAAAAACTCTGGATTAAGTTCAAAATAGGTCTCTATAATATCTTACTCATATGAACTGTTCTGGCTGTTGGACAGTAAATAAACCCTTTTTCCTTCAGAAGTCAGACCAATGGCTGAAAGCGAACCGCATGTCTCCCTAATCCAGACTCATTTCTCCAGACGCCCCAGCACACCAGTAAGGTGCAAAAAGTCTCTGAAATATCTTACATCTTATGTATATGATTTATCGTGTTTCTACAACATTAAGAACACCAATAAAATACTTATTAGAAGAGTAATACATGGTGGTGAAACCTGAAGAGAACAGACCTCTTGGTAGACTTAGATGTAGATGGGAGGATAATATTAAAAAGGGTTTTAAATATATGATGGGATTGCATGCACTACAGTCATCTTGCTCAAAATAGGGAAATGTGGTGGGTTCTCTGATTACAGTAATGAAGAGTCGTTTTTTGTTAAGTATGTGTAATTTCTTGACTACCTGAGGAACTATTGTTTTATCAAGGACGACTCTGCGCTGTGTAGTTATAAGAAGACGTGCGCTAAAAGTGGCTGCATGGAGGGTGTAAAAAAGTCCTGCTGCGCCTAAGTTCTGTCAGATTATTGCATGTCCGACATCATTGTGACAAGTGTCAGACCTAATAATTAACCGTCTAAACCATAAAAATTAGAGAGAAAGATGGCAGGATGCACCGACCCAACGACGTGGTACGTCGGTTTCGAGCAGGAGAGTTATCCAGGATTTGAGGACTGCGCAATCGTCAGTCAACTCACGTCGTTTGCTCACCTACATTGTGTCTCGCAACTCATTTCTTCCCTCACACACAGCACACACTGCAGCTCCATGACAAAATCAAGCAGCTAATATTTTTACGGGAAATATTCGCTGATTATCGGAAGGATCATACAAAGCACGTACAGACAGCGTGTGGACAAAGTTCAGTGATTCTGAATGCAGTATCCGGCGGACAAACACTCTGAACGGGCTTTAAATATTTAACTTGAATTAAATCAGTTGCTGGAACAGGAGTTCTCGGTAATGACGATAAGTCGAAGTTTTGCCTTTCTGTACCTCGTGATTGCACATTAACTTCTCGCTCTCTTCCATTATGAGAATTAAAACTCTTCCATCTTACTGACTTACCTCCCAGCCGTGTCCAGTTTATGTTGGTAAAACAGTAGCTACTGAAAGCGATGTATATGCATTCTTTCGAAGAGTTACAGCTATTTCTTTTCTCAGTTTTTATTACTGTAGTGATAGAACTGTTTTACCCACTTCCCCATTATCTTCATTAGACTACGTCTGCTTTCTACTTGTATTGTTTTACAGGCTATCGACCAATTTAAAGACATGATGGGTTTCTACTTACGTGAGGTTGACGGGAAGTGACGAATGTGAATGCAAGTGACTTTGTGGGTGTGGGTGTGGGGTGGGGGGGCGGGGTTTTTTGCGGGTGTGATTCTTTACGAACTAATCAGGACTAGCAGAAGCTTCAAATAAACTAAATTGTGTTCTTCTAATTTAAGAAACCGTAAAGTTTCGCAGGTTATCCCTTTTTCGGAAGAACGTGCTGCCTCTGTTGACAAAGTCGTATTCACGCCTCATGTGTAACAACCTGCAGTCTCTGCACTACTTGCATTGCAACAGAAGCAGAACAGGTGCAACATATCATTAATTTCTTCTTTCAGAACTAAATAATTAATAAATATTAAATAGAAAAAGAATCCATAAATGAGAGCGTGTAAAAAGTGAGGTTGAAGACTAATACTGCGGAGCTCCGTTTGTCTGATCATCCTCAAAAAAACACGTTTATTATACGATCTCAACTGAAGGTTGAACAAAATACGTCTATGTTTTCTACAGGCACGTGTGTCTTCTTCTAATAGAGAGAGACCAGCCGAGCAGATTTTTAGAAGATTCTGTCTCGGGAAGCTTTATTTTGGTTGAAGACGGGCAATTCGCATGTACCTAAATGCGTTTTTGCGAGCATTTCGAAGGTAACTCCCTGGATATATATTGGGGTTTTAAATGTTTGTAACAAAAGTTGCAGAGAAAGACGAATCACTAATGGTGTCGTCAGTACACTTTCACAGAAATCTCGTGGTTTTCGGAGGAGTTAAAATAATTAGCAAATGCGGCAGAATTGTCACACTGTACGTGTGTTTCATAACGTCTTTATTTAGAACATCACTTTCTTCAGTTTATTCAAGCACTACAGATTTTCCTAAAACGTGAAGAGAAGTTTTCTGGCAAAAACTACAGGCAAACGAGAATTTGGAAGCTCAAGTGGGGACTGGAGTTCGACATTAAGGTCGATCTAAGGGAGTTGGGTTGTAATGTTTGGAAGAGGCTAAAATCTGTTCAGGAAATTCTCCTATAGCTGCTTTTATGTTTAGCAGCTTTGACCTTTTAGATTCGGCTAGCAGGCGTTATTTTTTAAGCAAATTGTGTTACGTGTAGTTTGTTCCCCGAATTCGAATGTCCCATTTAAATTAACAAATAATACTTTACACCTTCTAAAGCAAGCTTTGTTAGCAAAGAACTTTATTCACACTAACTCTAGCGACGCACCTTTTGACCTATTCAGGCACCATCAGGCTAATTTATTAAATATATAAGAATGTAAAACTGTACAAATACAAAATATTTTGTGTCTTTACTGGGAATAAGTTCTTGATTACTTAAAATATTGTTTACAATATTACATATATTATATCACATTACTAATTGGTCTTAGTTTCAGCCTTATTAATTTTTTGTCTCTATTGATTTGTACAGAGTAAATCTCTTTGAAACTATCAAAACACTTATAACTGGGTATAATTCGGCGCTTTTTAAAAATATTACTAATAATGGCGTTTCTGTAACTACTGCAGTCCTTGATACTTCCTTTCAAAAGTGGTTAGATAAATTGTAAATACTAGTAATATCATAGCGCAAAAGAATAAAAATAGAAATACATCAATTTAAATCTGACACCATTGCCCATAAGTGGTTTCTTAATGATACATATACAAAACACTCAAATTAGATGAATTTAAATTTGGCAAAATACACTAGCATTTTTAATTAGCAGAATACTTTCCTACTGTATTAATGCGATAATCTGCTCTTCTGCATTTTCTCAACATTAGAAACTCTATTTGACTAACTCATGATGCAAAAGAAATTCTGTTTAAGCAAGATGTAATATTAGCTTCTTTTGATATAAGCAATACGTACACAAATATCCCTAGAAGTGAAGTAATGAATGTAATCAAAAATGTAATTCTCACTAATTTTGTCAATAAGACCATAAAGAAAGAAATACTCAATTTATGCAACGTCGTTAAAAAAATACTTCACTGTTCATAGAAAGCATTATATGCAAATAAGGGTTAGTAATAGTAGTGCGCCCCAGATACGCAAGTTATCAATGAACACTGATGGTCGTGTTC
>BLKM01010226.1:5448-26072 GCA_013340265.1 Coptotermes formosanus | reverse complement strand
TGTATTTGTATAGAGAGACTGAAAGAATACAGACAACTTTAAACAGGCAAGCCGATGACCCGAAACCAGACTCGAAACACGTATCTTCGTAATACTCTGAAATTTACTATCTCATTGATCGTCACGTATAATCAATATTTAATATGATTTAAGTAATTAAATAAAATAGTTTTTGTCCTGGAAGTAAAAAGGTGTGTAATAATTAGTGGTAATTTCCGTTTAAAAAAAATACACGCTTATGACCAGATAAAGAAGAGTGACAAATCATTTGCTGTGAGTAACCAATAGACCTTTAAGTGATCCTTATCAAAGGCGGACAACGAAGCAAAACTGCTCTTATCT
Source organism: Coptotermes formosanus (assembly GCA_013340265.1). NCBI lineage: Eukaryota > Metazoa > Arthropoda > Insecta > Blattodea > Rhinotermitidae > Coptotermes > Coptotermes formosanus. The sequence goes on along the minus strand of BLKM01010226.1, from coordinate 25,730 downwards.
ACTCTGTCTGAACAAATGAAGCCAAACGTTTACCTTTTTTCTTCCATGGCGCAACACTTAAGGACCTTCTCATTATCGAGTTTTGACGATCACACTCATTCAGACACATCACACCCGGTAGGAATCCTCTGGAATGATGAAGAGCACGACGCAGAACCCTCTACTTGACAACACACAACACTCACAAGGGACACATATCCATTCCCACCCGCAGGATTCTAACCCACAATACCAGCAAGCGAGTGGCCGCAGAACCACGCCTTAGACATCGCGACCACTGAGATCGTAAATTATTACCTTACGAAATGAAATTATAGTACTATACAACCCTTCCTTTCCTGTGGTGCAAGAGCCCAAATCGGGCCTAGGTCGCCTCCTTTTGCAAGTTTCTAGATCACAGTCAGTTAGACGCACCACACTCGGTAGGACTCCTCTGGACCAGTAATCAGTCCTTCGTAGAGGCCTCTACCTGATAACACAGAAACACTCAAAAGAGACAGACATCCATGCCCACGGTGGGATTCGACCCCACGATCCCAGCAAGCGCTCGGCCGAAGGTCCACGCCTAGACCGCGCGACCTCTAGGCTCGGCAATTCTTACCTAACGAAATTAAATTATAATACTCTACAATGTCTCAGCAAATACTAAAATTAAACGGAAAGGAAGGAATTAAATTAAACACTATCAATATTTTACATGAAAATTCAGTCAACAGCCAACTATTTTTTCTCCTTTTTTTTATTAAGGGGTGAGCGACTATTTTCAACCTATACTAGGCCATCACAAGGCTCCTTATTAGAAAAACGTAATTATAAATCTCTACAGGCATGTAGAGATTTATAATCACGAATATTGTTGGCGCCCAACCTGCTTGGGTTAACTACGAGGTCTTGACCAACATGCCATCATTCACACAGAAAAAACCTTTTGCTCCTACACGCATGAAAGACTAAGAAATGCCGCTGGTTTGTAATTAAATTTCTGATTTTAATATAACTAAATGTTAATCCTTTGGGCTTATTTACACTGATCACAATACACTGATCAACCTTCTGTATACTGTTCGTCTTTGATACACTTAATCAGATTCACTGTTCCAACAATCATATACAAGTGTTATTGGTGTTCAGAAAAACCACCACCTGCCCTTATGGCCCTTGTGTTTTAGTACAAACACGGTTTGTGACACTATTTGTGGCTTAGTACAACCACTATGACGACACTGTTACCTCGACATCACACAGTCACACGTGACAAGTGTGTAACTCCGAGTTTTATTACACTTAGTTAATTGTTCTTATGACTACACTTAATGTTATGTCACTGTTAACGTGGTTAGGACACCACCCTTTGTGTTTGTTGGCCTTGTGCTGCAACACGTCCTGACTGTATGCAGGTATAACGCCGAGTGTCCCAAGCCACGCCGCGTTCCCGCATCACGCGCTCAGGGTGTGGGTCGCATCATGTGATGCTCGCTAGATTCGTCAGTGTCGCTATCTTACGCAACACCAACCCTTAACAAAAATGTACATTTCAATTCAAAAATAATATTAAAAGGAAAGTCTGTTCTGCCGCCTTAACATGCTGGCCGCCCCAGCCAATGGTTTAAAACATAGAGTTTGGAGAAGGTAATGAACAGACCTTAGTAATTGGGCGTTGGAATGTTCCCTTCGTAGTTTTAACAGTCATCACACGAATCCGTTGATCTGGCCCTGGGTGTACAGCTGTCACAATGGCAAGTGGCCATTGCAGTGGAGGTGTGTGTTCATCCATCACTAGCACCGCATCTCCTGGACGGAAGTTTGATGCTGAATGTTGCCATTTGGGTCGTTGCTGCAGTTCCTGGAGGTAATCTGCTAACCACCGTTGCCAGAAGTGCTGCGTTTGTTGTTGTGGTTGCTGCCACCTGGAAAGTCTATTTGATTTCACATTAGTCAGATCAAGGGAAGGTAGTGTGCTTAAAGGCTCACCAACTAAAAAATGTCCAGGTGACAAATAGGAATGTGAAGGATCATTCGGAAGAGTGCACAATGGTCTAGAATTGAGACATGCTTCCATGTTTGCTGTAATTGTAATAAATTCTTCATATGTGCAAACGTTGTTCCCAAGGGTACGTCTGAGGTGATGTTTCATTGATTTCACTGCGGCTTCCCATAAACCACCAAAGTGAGGACTGTGAGGAGGCATGAATTTCCACTCACATTTTTCCTTGGACAAGTAGTCTTGCACTTGTTCTGTGTGAGAAGAAGACTGCAATGGTTTGTGCAGTTCTTGAAAGTAATTAGCTGCTCCTTCGAAGTTAGTACCCTTGTCTGAGTAAATAGTACTGGGTGTGTCTCTTCTGGCTATGAATCTCCTCAATGCAGCAATGAATGCATCTGTTGTAAGGCTAGTGACAACTTCTAAGTGAACGGCCTTGACTGCTAGACAAACACTGCTATGTATCCCTTTATCACAGTTTTGCTATGTGGGTTGCCCATGTTCAGCATGAGGGGTCCAGCATAGTCTATGCCAGTTGTACGAAATGCCCTTGATGGCTGGACTCTTGAAGATGGAAGTTCTCCCGTAAGTTGTGTAGAAGCTTGTACCTTAAGTTAAATAAGAGTCTTACTCAGACTGAATATACATCTACTCACATTGGTAGAAATATCAATCCATCTTCTATAATGGACTTTAAATTAAATTGAGTTATGAATCATGGGACAATGTTTTCTTAGATGAGGACGTAAATGTGATTTTTAACAATTTTTAAGTACTTATTTGAGAATATTTAATGATAGTTTTCCTGTTAAGAAATTCCTGGTTAAATCTAATACTAAACATTGGTTAACAACTGGGATAAGAATTTCTTGCCTTAGGAAAAGAGGGCTTTATCTACTAACCAAACATAATAATGATCCTAAACTCTTGAATGATTACAAATTATATGGTAAAGTCTTGTCACGGGTTACTACGGCAGCAAAGAAATCTTATTATAATAAGTACATATCTGCTTCTGTTAACAGGACAAGAGTTGCTTGGAATGTAGTTAAAATGCTTACAGGAAATAAATGTAATCATAATAAAATAACTCATATGAATATAAATGATTAGCTGACAGATAATTACCAATTAACTGTAAATTTGTTCAACAAGTTTTTCCCAACAATAACAGATAAAATTCTGAGACACCTCAATATAGTAATAACGTATTAAAAAATACAAATCCCTAAGATTACCTACATAAAGTATTTAGTCTACCTTTTCCTCAGATGCAGCTTAAGGAGTTGGGCATCATGGTAAGATAGGCCATTCACCACTGAACATATAACATAATCCCCATGTTTTATGTATTAATAAATATATTATCAATTAAAGATGCAGAATTTCCAGAAATTCTTGTTGGGAATGTGACTGTGCTATATAAACTGTAGGAAGCGAGTAAGGAATCCAACTGTTTTTTTTTTGTGATTTTCTTGAATGTGGTTGATATTGAAGTCTCCACATATAATTATGTCAATAGTATTACTTTATATTGAATTAAGAAAGATTTCCAAGTTAGTTAGAAAGAATTTAAAATTTCCAGCAGGAGACCTATATATAGATATTATTACCATATTTGTAATTGCTGAATGTACCTTAACAGCACACATTTCTAGATCTTTCTCTTTGGTTAGTTTGTCACAATTCATTTAAAAAAAACTAATATTATCTTGAACAAAAATACACATCCCACCACATCTATATAATTTTCTACAGAACTTCCCCCAAAAGCATATTGAGGTGCAAACACACCATCTATCTCAGCATTTGTTAAGTGATGTTCTGTGTTACAAAGAACTCGCGGCAAATTAGGAGACAAGGATATTAGGAGTTCATCAAATTTATGCCTTAAACCTGTAATATTTTGGTGATAGACTGAGAATTTACAAATATTATTGTAAGAATTCTCATGAGCTTTCTCAGGAAGTAAGAAAGCGTTATTTATAGACACATTGGAATTACTTGGCTTTATATTATTGGTAAAAGAATAAGTAGATAAATGAGTGTTATGAGAAACATTAATAAATTTACATTCATTAACAGCGTTTATATTTCCCATAAAAAATCGTCAGTTCTTGTTAAAGGTGCCTTCTTTATCCGTGTGGATAATCAATTAGAGTTTTCTCAGTTGTAGATTTTGACTGAAGTGATAAAGCACTGGAATGCCAATTCAGTATTATTGGAGGATCTACCCTAACAGTTAAAATAGAATACATATGAGAAACAATTTGTTTCAAAAGTAGTTCTTTACCAATACCATTTAGATGTAAACTGTGCTTTGTAAAGAACTGTCTACTTTGGTCTATTTCTAACACTCTAACATGTGAGAGCGATCTAACACATTTCAGTAATTTATTATTAAAGGCCTTGATATCATTATTCACTTGGGTGACACCAACAGTATCATAACGGTGAAATTTTGGCCAAGATGATGTTTGTATGGTTATGTCTTAATAGAAAGTTCATAGCATTACGAAGAATCTTATTAGAGGGGATCACCCCAAAATCATTAGTGCCAACACAAAATAATAGTATGTCTTTAGTAGTTAAGTTATCAATATCATGGCTTTGAGTTGTTAACAGAGAAATAGAATTGGATCCTGGTTTGACAAGGCCACACACTTTGAAGTTATTTTTAACAGAGATTTTACATTTGTTGCCACCCCTTTAAGATGACTGTCACCTAGCATTATTAGTCTGTGCTGCATATTAGTTGTATCAGACTTCTTCACCATTAAATTAGGAATCTTGGAAACATCTGTATCATTATGCTTATTTCGTATTTTATCATAATTAACAGGCACTGCGATCTTCTTAACATAACTTTTATCCAGTATTTCATAATTCACCAGCACCCGGGATAAGATGAATTGAATTCATATCAATATCCCTTTTTATCACTTTATGCTTCTTAACTTCATTAAGGTTAGGAACAGTTGACTTCAGTCGTGCTGGATATTGTTGACAGTAACTTCTTACTTTTCTTCCCATTTCAGAGTGATTTCGTGGCATAGATTTATCAACACATAGTTTAGGATCATTTGAGATATTTTGATTATCTACAGCATAGTATTCACTGCTATCCTGAGATGCTAATGTGTCATATATGTTTGAAGTCGGTACATGGTATGAAGGATGACAAGGAAGAGAGTTTCCTTGACTTGTTGTCAAATTTTGGCGATTTGACGACACAATTGTCCTTTCATTCTGAACAGCAGTATTAACACCAGTATTCACACCATTCACACCACAAGGGATGTGGCTAAGAATGAGGTGAATATGGGTAAAAATATATTTCTCAATTTGCTAAGCCTACAATGAACATGAATGCAATTGTAATGTGTATGCCTCATCGCTTTGATTTGCAGCCTTTATCATGTATCAATAAGGAAGTTGAGTCATTTAACAGAAAACTACAGAAATCAATGAAAATCTACAGTCATGTTTGAGTTTGTAGTATGAGATTCAATCGAGACCATTTTACTATGCATGGTTTTCATATGAATACACAAGGTAAAAACTGGATTACAAACACTTGGGCCTCAACCATTAAAACCTTGACATCCAGCTCTCTATTATCACTTCCTATCCCCCTCCCAGAGAAGAATAAATGTTTTGAAAATCCTATCTCCTCAGCAGATAATAGCTGTGTTAATAATCTGATGAACTGTGAAGCTCTAGAAGAACAAACTATGTATCAAGAAATGCTTTGCGATGTAGCAGAGTGTAATGAACCTGCAAGACGCAATCTGCGATCAGCACGACAAAAAAAACCTTCTGAAAAAAAGGATGATTTTTATGGTATTAAAATATCAAAGATGTGAGAATAGTCAGAATCTAAAACCAAATAATAATAGTACTTTTCAACAAAACTTGATCAATAGTAGATATACCATTCAAGTAATGTTATTAGCAATGGGACTTGTAACAACAATTCTAGTATCAATGAACAGGATTGCTCAAATAACTCTAGGTCATTAAATAGTAATACTGATTTACCATCAAAATATCAGGGGATTACAGAAAAAATTGATGAACTGTCAATACTTTGGTCTACTAATCTTCCTCATATACTTTGTTTTACTGAACACCACATTCGTATTGAGGAAATAAATTGCATATATATTAATTCCTACAATCTTGGAGCTAAATACTTTAGGGTAAACCATAAATATGGTGGAGTCAGCATATTCGTTCATGAAACCTTACCATTTTCACCTATTGATCTGAGTGAATTTTGTAATGACCAAGATATTGAAATTTGTGCAGTATCACGTTTTTCTAATTTAAATTTCTGTGTATTGTCTGTATACAGATCTCTGTCTGGTAATTTTGTACATTCTTTAAGTTCCCTCGATTCAATCCTAAACCAATTATACAACAATTCTCTAAATATCATTATTTGTGGAGATTTTAACATAAATTGTCTAGAGAACAGCAATAACAAACTTCAACTGGACTCCCTTCTTGCCTCTTACAACTTACAGAGTGTAATAGACTTCCCAACAAGAATCACTAATAGCTCATCCACTGCAATTGACAGTATTTTCATAAATAAACATAAAAATGAAGACTTTTCTATTCAGCCATCCCCCAACAGACTATCAGATCATGATGCCCAAATCCTTACCTTACATGCTATAAAAATACAAAAACCAGCTACTCATTACCTCACAAGAAGAATAACTAATGATTATACTATATCTGAATTCCAACTAAATTTATGTTATGAGTCTTGGGACAATGTATTTAATGGTGATTATGTAGATGCTATATTTAATAATTTTCTTAATACTTATTTGAGGATATTTTATCGTACTTTTTCACTTAAAAAAGTCAATACAATAACAACTACAAGCCATGGATAACCCCTGGAATAAAAATATCAAGTCAACGTCAAAGAGAGCTGTATTTACTTTGTAGAAGTACTAAAGATGCCTAATTAAAAACTTATTATAAAAAACACTGTGGGATTTTATCAGATGTCATTAAATCTGCTAAAAACTATACTACAACAATTGAATTATTAATTCCAGCAAAAAATCTAAGACCTCATGGCACATAATTAAATCAGAAACTAATAAAGCAAAATGTAACCATGATATTTCATCAGTAGTGATTGATGGTAAAATTTGCAATGACTATCTAGATATAGCTAAAGCCTTTAACACATATTTTTCAACAGTAGCTGATAAAATTTCTTCAAAGAATTCTGAGAATGTTCTTCCAACACCAGTTAATGACTCTCCTTTAAATTATCTTAAGCAGGTATTCACCAGGCCGTTTCCAAATATAAATATGGCACCCACATCTACAAAAGAAATTACTGAAATAGTTAAATCACGTCAAAAAATTCACATGGTTATGATGAAATACCAATTAAAATATTAAAACTGAGTTTGCCCTTTATAATATCTCCACTCATCTACATATGTAACAAGTCATTACTCATGGGCATATTTCCTACACGGCTAAAATTCTCCCAAATAATCCCAATATTAAAAAAAGGAAATAAATCAGAAATAGCAAACTGCAGACCAGTTTCCCTACTTACATCTTTTTCTAAAATATTTGAGAAGGTCATTTTTAACAGACTACATAATCATGTTACTAATAACAAAATTTAATACAAGAGCAATTTGGCTTCAGAAACAACCCACCTACAGAAACAGCCTCATATTACCTAATAAATAATATTTTAGAAGCTCTGAATAGTAAATTCATTGTTGGGGGAATTTTCTGTGACTTAACAAAAGCATTTGATTGTGTAAATCATACTATTTTACTTTCCAAATTGGAATTTTATGGTGTTACTGGCAGCGCTTATAATTTAATGAAATCATACTTAAATGACATATACCAAAGGGTACTAACAAAAGATATATACTCTAAAAATTATCTTTCTAACTGGAAAAAGAATAAGCTAGAGGTCCGTCAAGGCTCAATTCTGGATCAGTTGCATTTTCTCCTTTATATCAACGATTTACCAGGTTCAATAAATAACTTATCTAAGCCAGCATTGTTTGTCAGTTATACCAATATAATTTTCACACATCCAAATCTTACTGTCTTGAAGGAAGGAATTAATATAGTGTTTGAGAAGATAATAAAATGGTTCCAAATCAATTCACTGTCTCTAAACTCAAACAAAACCTACTATATGCACTTTATGCCAAAAATCAACTATGCAGTTAATGTAGATATTAACTACCAAATTAATCAAACAAGTAAGGTATCTTATACAAATTTTTTGGGTCTGACTTTAGACAGTGCTCTATCTTGGAAGCCACATATAGACCAACTAATTACCAAACTTAATTCAGCATGTTATGTAATAAGGTCTTTGAAGTCAATTATGTCCCTAGAGAATTTAAGAATGATCTATTTCTCTAATGTGCATTCCATCCTATCTTACGGTATAATTTTCTGGGGTTACTCCAGCTACGCTAATACTGTCTTTAAAATACAGAAGAGAGTAAGAAGACTCATGATGAATGTGGGAAGCAGAGAATCCTGCCGTGAGTTTTTTAAAAAATTAAACATTCTTCCATTACACTCACAGTACATACTCTCCTTATTACTCTTCGTAGTTAAGAATATAAATATGTTTAAATCCAATTCAATGGTACATACTATTGATACGAGACATAGTTCAGACTTGCATCTGCCCTCAACACATCTGTCCAAGCTGCAAAAAGGAATGTATCACTCAGGAATTAGGGCCTTCAATTGCTTACCTCCAAGGATATAAAGTTTATCTAATGATGTAAGGAAATTCAGATCAGCTTCAAAAAATTTCTTCTGGAAGGTTCATTTTATACTATTCAAGAATACTTTGACTGGAACTGATTGAGCAATCCTGGTACATTCTGTTAACGTTCGCTGTATACATTCTAATTTTAATCACCAAAATAATAGGATAGGGGTTTTACAAATAAGCAATGGTTCCTGATATTGTGGTATTAATAATTAGCTTATCTATTTATTGTCAGTATGTATGTACACATACTTTCTTGCCAATTCTTATATTTCTTTAACTAATTTTAATTGATAACTTTATTCCATGTACTTATTAAACTTTTAAAGCCTAGCGGTAACTTTACATACGACCAGGTTTAACATTAAAAAATTGTACATGGTGCCCACATTGCATTTATGTGTTTTGTACGGATCTCAGAACAAACAGCAACTTTGCCTTATAAAACATTCAGAGATTGGTTTTTATAACCGAAGTGGAGAGTGTTTACAGCGCGTTACGCACTGAGTCCTTATATAAAACAGATACGCTTCTTCTTTAAAGGGTTAATTATGTGTTGTTTTTACTGTGACGATCTCCACATCCATATGAAATTTTATTCGATTGGATTTATGGAAAAATAAAGCTAACTAACTAACTGTAATGCAAGACAACGAGGACGGCGCATTCATGTAACCTACTGTATTCGAAACTGATGTGTGAGAAGTAAGCTCCCTATACAGCAATTTGACAATTAGTTGCATAGAGCTCAACTCAAGACGCATTTTTTCAAGCTGACCTTCCAACTAAACACAGTTTAAACACTTATAATCGTACTGGAAATTATTAACTGAATTAAAAGGAGCGAAGCTCACATTACGATTACCACCATTTGCCCCAATCTTGCTGCCGACATAATACTAATACTCCATACTACATAATAATAATAATAATAATAATACATAACACTACAACTACCAACACATTCTATACACGCAACAGGAAACTCTCCAACATCAAACTTAATAAAGGGGAACTTGACGTACTGGAAACTGGCTTAAATTACGCATTTGAATCACAACCCAAACGTTTCATAAAAGACCTCATCATAGACACTGAAAATGCTATGCAACACCTAGACAGCAACCTACGTAACACATACCGCTTCCTGGCCGGTCGAAGGATAACACAAATAAAGACCTCAAACACAATAAATATCCTGCACAAAAGGAAAATATATGTCGCCAAACAAATACGCAATAAACTCATGCAACACAACCTTATGATAGCGAAAGCCGATAAAGGAAAGGCTATTATAACAATGGACAAAAACGTGTAGAGACCTAAGGTCCTTGACTTCTTACAAGACAACCATTACATAAAACTCCAAATGATCCGAAAGACCTCTACCATAAACAAACACAAAAAGCAATGCAAGATAGTGACTTAATAATAGAGACACACAAGAAAAGATACATAACACAAATAAAAACATCTGCCCCCACGTTAAATGCAGTGATCATATTACATAAGGACAATGAACCCATTAGACCAGTTGTCAAAAACATGCATGCACCTACATACAAATTAGCTAAATTCCTTAAGAAATGCTTATCAGAACTCTACAATTACCCAACACTTTCATGAGCCGCAATTCGACACAACTGGATAACGACCTACACAATATAAAATTACAGGAAACTTATAAGTTAATCACCGTCGACATAAAGGACTTGTACGTTAATATACCCATACAGGAAGTCATACAAATCACAGAATCATTATTACGTAGCAAAAAACTGGAAAAGCTTCTTATACAACAAGCAATCGGGCTGTTAACCACCATACTGTCACAAAACCAATGTTAATTTGAAGACTCCTTCTACCAACCAGGGAAAGGTGTCACAATGGGTTCACTTATTTCTGGTTTTATTGCCGAAATCTTTTTACAATACTATGAAGATTACACCATAAAACACCACCTTGAAGATAAAAACATAATTTTCTCTAACAGATACATCGATTATGTTCTTATGTTATTTGATTCACGCAGGACCACAGCGGAACAAATAGGCACATATATGAACAGCATACACCAACACTTAACCTTCAAACTAACTTGCGAAGAAAATAACTCAATAAGTTACCTGGACCTCACGTTAACCAGACATAACACCTCAATTATTAGTAGCATATTTCGAAAACCTACCATCACAGATACTACTATCCACTACACATCAAACCACCCATTAGAACATAAACTTGCTGCATTCGGATCTCTCGTGAACAGCATGCAGAAACTATCCCTTACACAAAAAGCTCGAAAACAAGAGAAAAACACCATTCCCCACATAGCCATAAGTAATGGCTACCCAGTTAAATTGATTGACCAGCTACAACATAAAACCCTGATTCATAACGGCAACAATACACAAGACAATCAACCTGTACAGAACAACAAAGAATGGGTAATCTTCAAATACTACAGCCCGTTAGTCAGGAAAATCACTAATATCTTCAAAAACACAAATCTTCAGATTACATACCGGACAACTAACACACTGTGGCAAATACTAAATACCAATAACAAACACATGATCAAATACTCAACCAGTGGTATTTATAGTTAAAAATGTTCTACTTGCAACCACATCTATGTAGGCCAAACTGGCCGCGATCTTAAACAGTATTCAAAGAACACCACCGCTACATACGAACAAATAATCCCAAATCTGCTTACGCCACGCACATTCTAAATAATAACCATCAATACGGTCCCATTGAAGACACCTTACAACTAATCACACAATGCAATAAAGGTATGAGAATGAATTGTCTAGAAGAATTTTATATACAGCTATACCAGAAACTTGGGTCAGCAATAGAGGTAAAAAGCACTTATGGACACAATACCTTATTTGCTTTAATCCAGTGTTAAACATCGCGCTACATACATGCTTTCATGTGCCACCACCTAACAGAACCACCACACAAACAACGACAATAACATGCTGACCAATACTACACAACACTACACAGTAGGCACCCACCCAGAGTAACCACCCACACAAAACAGGTAAGTTATCATTATTTAATAGCTAAACGGAACTCCAAAAGAGTATTTCATCCCACTTATAATAGACCTTAATTTACAGACTATTTCAGCCTGCAATCCTAAGTACACAGCAATCTTATGTTTGCTCCATATCACCACGTCAATATATTTGACACACTGTTATACACGATCCCATGTTAAGTGGGTCCCTGTCACCACGGCATGGCGCGTCCTCGGGTTGCGGATGGAGGAACGGCCTCCAGGTATGGAGGGTAGCTGCGAATACATTGAATAAGCAGTCGCGGACAGCCGACAAGGGGTGGTCCTCCAGCTTGGGGGTTGGGCGAGGTGCTAACAACTCCTCACCGTAAAAAATTATGATGTTACGAAACAGCCTACAAAGCCTCGGACCTGGACCGATTCTTTGGTACGACCCCAGCTACGGAAAAAGGATATGAGTTTTGGAACATGGAATGTGAGGAGCATGTATAGGCCAGGGTCACTTATGACAGTGGCCAGGGAATTAGCTAAGTACAAGTTAGATTTAGTGGGTGTACAGGAGGTTAGGTGGGACAAAGAAGGGACTGTAAGAGCCGGGGAGTATACTTTTTTCTATGGCAAAGGGCAGGAAAATCATCAATTGGGAACAGGTTTTTTTGTGCACCAGAGAATGGTATCAGCAATCAAGAGAGTGGAGTTTGTTAGTGCTAGGATGTCATACATAGTGCTGAGAGGCCGCTGGTGTAATATCATTGTTCTGAATGCGCATGCACCAACGGAAGAGAAGGGTGATGATTCAAAGGACAGCTTCTATGAGGAATTAGAAGGGGTTTTTGATCATTTTCCTAAGTACCATATGAAAATTCTGTTTGGAGATTTTAATGCAAAAGTGGGGAGAGAGGATATTTTCAAACCGACTATTGGGAATGAGAGTTTACATCAGGATAGCAACGATAATGGTGTTAGAGTAGTAAACTTTGCCACATCAAAGAATCTAGTTGTTAAGAGCACTATGTTTCCGCACCGAAATATTCATAAATACACCTGGACCTCTCCTGATGGGAAGACTCACAATCAGATCGATCACATATTGATAGATAGGAGACGGCATTCCAGTATACTCGATGTGCGATCTTTCAGGGGAGCTGACTGTGATACTGATCACTATCTGGTGGTTGCGAAAGTTAGGGAAAGACTGGCAGTAAGTAAACAAGCAGCACAGAATTTTGATGTAGAGAGATTTAATCTCAAGAAGCTAAGTGAACTAGAGGCTAGGAAACAGTATCAGCTTAAGATCTCAAACAGGTTTGCAGCTCTGGAAAGCTTAAATGTTAGTGAGGACATGAATAGGGCTTGGGAAAACATTAAAGAGAATATAAAAATCTCAGCTCAAGAGAGTCTAGGTCTACACGAACGGAAGCAGCATAAACCATGGTTTGATGCAGAATGTGCAGAATTTTTAGATAAAAGGAAGCAGGCTAAAATTCAGTGGTTACAGAATCCAAACCAAAATAATGGAGATAATCTGCACAACGTAAGACGCGAAGCTAGTAGACATTTCAGGCACAAAAAGAAGGAATATCTGAAAGCTAAAATTAATGAAATTGAAACAAACAGTAAGAAGAAGAATATAAGAGACTTGTATAGGGGTATCAATGAGTTTAAGAGGGGGTACCAGCCTAGAAGTAATGTAGTAAAGGATGAGAAGGGTGACCTGGTTTCAGACTCCCACAGTATTTTGGCTAGGTGGAGGAATCATTTCTCCCAGCTGTTGAATATACACGGGGTTAACGATGTTAGGCAGATTGAAGTACACACAGCAGAGCCACTAGTGCCTGAGCCCAGTGCCTTTGAGGTTGAGATGGCTATTGGAAAACTAAAAAGCCACAAATCACCAGGTATTGATCAGATTCTAGCAGAATTGGTTAAAGCAGGGGGTAGGATTATTCGGTCTGAAATCCATAAACTTATTATTTCTATTTGGAATAAGGAGGAATTGCCTGAGGAATGGAAGGAGTCGGTCATTGTGCCTATTTATAAGAAGGGTGATAAAACAGATTGTAGTAATTATCGAGGCATATCACTTTTGTCGACTACGTACAAAATTCTATCCAACATCCTCTTGTCAAGGTTAACTCCATATGCAGAGGAAATTATTGGGGATCATCAGTGTGGATTTCGACGTAACAGGTCAACCACTGATCATATATTCAGCATTCGTCAAATACTTGAGAAAAAATGGGAATACAATGAGGCAGTGCATCAGCTATTTATAGACTTCAAGAAAGCCTATGATTCAGTTAGGAGGGAGGCCTTGTATAATATTCTCATTGAGTTCGGTATCCCCATGAAACTAGTAAGGTTAATAAAAATGTGCCTAAGTGAAACATATAGCAGAGTTCGGGTAGGCAAACATCTGTCTGACACGTTCCCTATTAAGAATGGCTTGAAACAAGGAGATGCTCTGTCGCCATTGCTTTTCAACTTTGCTTTAGAATATGCCATTAGGAGGGTTCAGGCAAACCAGGAGGGCTTGAAATTGAATGGTGCACATCAGCTTCTGGTTTATGCTGATGATGTTAATATATTGGGCGGAAGCGTATATAGCATAAAGAAAAATGCAGAAGATTTAATTATTGCTAGTAAGGAGATTGGTCTAGAAGTAAATGCTGAGAAAACTAAGTACATGGTCATGTCTCGAAATCAGAATGCACGACACAATCACAACATAAATATAGATAATAAATCCTTTGAAAGGGTGGAAGAATTCAAATATTTGGGAGCAACCCTAACGAATCGAAACTCCATTCACGAAGAAATTAAGAGCAGATTGAAGTCGGGGAATGCTTGCTATCATTCGGTGCAGAATCTTTTGTCTTCCAGGTTGCTATCCAAAAACACAAAGATTAGGGTATACAGAACTATAATTTTACCTGTTGTTGTGTATGGATGCGAAACTTGGTCTCTCACACTGAGGGAGGAACAAAGACTGAGGGTGTTCGAGAATAGGGTGCTGAGGAGGATATTTGGGCCTAAGAGGGACGAGGCGACAGGGGAGTGGAGAAGACTACATAACGAGGAACTTAATGACCTGTACTCATCACCAAATATTATTCGGGTAATCAAATCGAGAAGACTGAGATGGGCGGGGCATGTGGCACGTATGGGGGAGGAGAGAGGTGCATACCGGATTTTGGTGGGGAGACCCGAGGGAAGGCGACCACTTGGGAGACCCAGGCGTAGATGGGAGGATAATATTAAGATGGATATTCGGGAAGTGGGATGGGAGGACATGAACTGGATTGAGCTGGCTCAGGATAGGGACAGGTGGCGGGCTCTTGTGAATGCGGTAATGAACCTTCGGGTTCCATAAAATGCGGGGAATTTCTTGACTAGCTGATAAACTGTTAGCTTCTCAAGAAGGCCTCTGCTCCATGGAGTTAGTTAGTTAGTTAGTTAGTTAGTTATACACGATCAAGAACTTAAAGGCGATTGCACATCGTAGTACACTAAGTTGTGAGTTGTGCAAATTTGTTAAAGTTTTAGTGTCTTTTAATGAATATTAACCCTTTAAAGACGAAGCGCGTCTGTTTTATATAAGGACTCAGTGCGTACCACGCTGGAAACACTCTCCACTTCGGTTATAAAACCAATCTCTTAATATTTTATAAGGCAAAAGTTGCTGTTTGTTCTGAGATCCGTACAAAACAAATAAACGCAATGTGGGAACCACGTAGAATTTTTTAATGTTAAATCTGGTGATATTTAAAGTTACCACTAGGCTTTAAAAGGTTTATCTACATAAGATTTTATGAGATACATATGTGCTGCGACAACAGTACTGGACAGTGAACGTATGTTTTATATTGAATGGTTCATTGTGCAACGTTTGATCTTGTGAAGGCAATGGTAAAAATGTACCCCTGAAGATGATCGATTAACATCAAAACATGTTGTGTGATATGATGTAATATGGTATGAAAGTGTCTCTTCATAAATATAGTGCATTTGTTGGTGTTTGTTCTTTATGTATATTTAAAAAATTCGCGGTGAAGCAGTATAAGAATAATAAACAACGTAACTTAACCTAACCTAACATAACCTAATGCCCAATAAGAATAAATATAGTTGTGAATTAATATAGTGACAAGCATGTGTCTGCTTTCACAGCAGGGCAAGTGAAAGTGACATTTCTACTAGTGTTGAGTCAGTCTCTGGTAATGCTACATTTACTGAAAACAACTTAGAATGAAGATTTTGTAATGACGCTTATAGGTGCTCACAACATGGCACTGTCGTACACATGGTATCAACTGCGTGGTCGTGCTCAAACATCTTGCTATGGAGTGGAGCCTACTGTCAGCACATTTCATCATTTAAGGTTCGGAATGAAATTTATACTTTCGCTCAAAATAGAGAGAATTGTTGAGGGTAAGGGTTTGAATTCAAGCCATGGCATTTCTACCGACAACAGTTCCCTTTTATTTACACGCACACACACACACACAAAGTGTAAATCTGTAACCAAACTGTGTCCTGAAGGACATACCACTCCTACAAATTAGGTTATGTTTGATATTATAGGGACGTTGGTAGGTCGTAGGATAGGTTCACCAATATATGTAGGGGTCACTAGAAGTGGTATATCATAGTATTACCTCAATGACAAAACCAACTCCTATACTGTAAATTTTACTATGTTGTAATATAATATAATCAACCCATGCAGGCTGTACAGTATGCTGTACAGTACAGTGCTGGACTGTTATGCGCGGATAGCTTGCCCTTGATGAGTTTTCATGCTGCTGGTACGAAAGAAAAACACATCCTGCTGGCTGCAAACCAACCAACCAAGCAAAGAGCTAACTAAGGGCGGAAATTTTCGCGAAGCGAAAGTCGACGTCCCTTTGTCTGAGTAGGCATTCCGGGGTTTAACGCATCGCTGGGGTCTGAAACAGACACCTTACTCTAAAGCGCGGATTCGCTTACGCTAAATGTTTATAGTCCTAATTCGCGACCGGGACTTGGTACGCTAAAGGCTACGGCTTTAGTAGCACATAGTCTTCCTGTCTGAGGAGGGGGGGAGTACTTTGGTTGGATGGCTGCCTGAGAGTTGAACCCAGGGTGGCAGATCACGTAATGTATTCGAAATGGGCACTTTGGTAAAGACGCCGTGCCCGCGGGGAGGGGGGCTTCGCAGGCCGTGCCCCGATTTATTAATTTCACCTTGGCATTTACCTTACAACTGAGGAAAATCACAGTAAAACCTCAGTCAGTGTGACTGAAATGCGCCCAGGTAGTGAATAGCGAGCACTTTTCAACGTCGACTAGACCGCCATTTTGCATGAGGCGAGGGCTTCTGCTTTCTCTGAATCAGAAAGAGCAGTTCCGCCCGGGGTGACAAGGGGAGGTGAGGGAGTGGGAACTCTCATCACCCTCCTCGTCATCTTCCACAGCGATAGATCTACGGGATCAAGGATCTCTAGCGTGCCGCTCCACGGCCGTTACGCCACTCATTTAGCTGATGGCCACAGACCGCTGAAGACGGTTGACCTCAGCTTTGCCTCAGCTTTGGTGATTTGCCACTGCCTCCTCAGCCTGTTCTTCAGGCGTATTTCATCCTGAATACATGCCAGTATTGGGGGCCGTGTGCCCTCGCGAGGGCTACTCTCGGCAGTCGACGCCACCAGCGCCTCCATAATTACACTGGATGTTTCCTCGACGCACGTGTCGATTTACCCCTCGTTCGGCAGCAACGGGTTGGACGGTAGCCTCTCTTCCAAGCTGGCCTGAAATTTGACCCAGTCGGTCCGCCTCTAGTCAGGTCGGGCTGGCAGGTTGCGGAAGGTTGATCGGCACGTCGTGTCGATCAGTACAGGAAGGTTATCTGAGCTTAGTGCTGAGTACGCCGTCAAATACACTGGGAAGGTTAGGTCCTTGGTAATTACGACGTCTAAGACATCGCGGGTAGCCGAGGAGTTATACGGGAAAGAGGTAGGTGAGTCCGCCCCATAAATCAGAGAGGAGTTTCTGCTAGCGTAATCACGCATGAACTTGCTCCTGTTCGTGGTCAGCCGCGAATTCCAGTCAACGTGCTTGGCATTGAGTTCCCCCGCCATCAAGACGGGAACCCCTCCGTCAAAGCATGCGGACAGATCCGAACAGACAATGAGCCTGGAGGGCGAGAGGTATAATACCAAGGTTTTAAGAGGGCCACTAGCCAACATAACATGTATGGCAGTTGCCTCTAACTCGGTCAAAACGAGGACGGGTACAGCGTAGTGATCTATAACCCAACGGACCAGTATTGCTGTTCCGCCTCCCCCTGTGGGCCCGTCTGTTCGGGGACAAACATAGTTTGCAAGTCGAAAGACATCACTCTCCCGCGGGCGACTTTCTGTCAAAAGACATATATCGACACCGTGCTCACTGAGGAAATCTTCCAATTCAAGCTTCCTGCCCCGAACACCATCAGGATTCCATTAGGCCAACCGCAGAACTTTCGCCACATTCTTCTTTCTATGCCGTGCTGCCATATTTGGCTACAAAGCGGATAAGGATTTTGAGGACGGCCCGCGAGCGTTCCGCCACAGAAGGGAGGGTGGACACAGCTGTGAGGAGCCGACGCGTCAGCTGTACAAAGGCGCCCAGAGGTAAAGTCTCGAGGAGATCGGAGATCTCTTCGACGGGTAACTTGGCGGTTTGAGGTGGATGTTTAGTGGGATTCGGGCTCTTAGGAGAAGATTTCCCAGACTTCACCTTTGTACTTGTCACTTTGGCTTGCCTGAGGGCCTTCATGGCCTTTAGTACCGGGTTGGCGTAAGTGCCCCCGTGTTAAGGTCGTCCATTTTGCTCTCCTGAGGGACCTCCATGTCCGACCTTGGAGTGGGTTCAGGAGGGGATGGGAGGGTGGCCTTAACAATACGACCTCCCCAGACAACATGGTTCCAACCAGATCCAAGGCTCTCCTCCTCTGCGGATGGATGTGGCGTGACCACTTTGTTCGCGGCATGCTGGACGGCAGCACCGCCGGTCCGGGTGCGTTTTTGGGCACTTGCTTTGCAAGCGCCGCTTTTGCCTATTTCCACTTGCTGCAGCCCCGGTGTTGGCCGTGTGGTTGCCCCCGCAGCTGCAGCATTTAAGCTGCTGCTTTGGTGTCGAGCACTCCCCTGATAGGTGAGTGTTCCCGCAGGCAAGGCACCGGGGTGAATAACCGCAATTTCGTTGCGTGTCGCCGAAGCGCTGGCACTGCTTGCACTGGACAGGACCTGTCGGTGCTACGTTCGTCTCCACTGACATCCTTAGACCGCATAGCTCAGACAAGGAGCGCACCTTCTGAACTCCAGGTCCTCTTGCCAGCGACACGACAAAGTGCGGGGTCAGGGGCCGATCTTTGTAGGTGTCCATATCACGGCGACCAGAATGGAGCTGCATCCCTCCCTGGACACATGTGCCCAGGGCCTCCAGCTCCTCACGGACGACGCTCTCCGGCATTTGCCTGCCAAGATTCTTGATGAGGAGACGTACCTGCCGATCCTCGGAGAGAGAGAAAGTGTGAAAACTCACACCTTTGCTCTCATCGAGGAATCTGGGAGCACTCACCGTGGCCCGAAAGCCGTCAGCTGTCCCTGGGACAACCATCAGTTTCTCGGTCTTCAGCTGGGCCGAGAGGCTGCTGGTGCACTGCGTCCTTAACCAGGTAAGGAAGCCGCGAGCATCGGACACTCCCGAAACAAAGATGGGCGTCTTGTTGGGTCGCTGGCCAGCGGGAGCGACCTTATCAGTGAAGGTGGTGCCAGCTGGCATGTCATCCAGAGGCCCGGACATGTCAGTCGACATGCGCCTAGAGGCTGCCCCAGAGGAGACAGCGGGCTCGGAGGTATCTGAACCCTTGGCTGAGGGCTTGGGGGTTCAACTTGACTGCTGCGTGTTAGCGTACACAGCAACTACCGCTGCGTAGGCTGGCCCTTTGCCGCCGGTTTCTGCGGCGGCTTGCCGGAAGGTTGAGCCATACTCCCGGCACTAGATAACGTAGGATGGCGCTTGGAGGCAACACACTGAGTGGTTTGGTCTTGCTGGGCGCAGCCGCCCTGCTCCGCTTCCCCGCAGCCATCGCTTTCCACAGCTGTCGGAGGAGAGTTGGGAAGAGCTTCGTCTTAGAAATAGCCTCAACAAAGGCTAATTCTTACTGCTTCAGCATTGCACCGATAGCAGGGGGAACGTACTCTTCAACTACTACTCCCTCTTAGCCACTGAAGGATTAGAGAAGCAGCAGCAAACAGGATTACTCCTCGGGAGCAGCGAGTTCTCCAACCGTCATGAGTACGTGAGCGCCCGCTTAAGAAATTTGCTCCAGAACTTATTCCTTGCGAAGCACAAGAGGCAACTGCCAGTACCAGACTCCCGCGACGCACGATTTTGACTGATCTGCCGCCCTGGGTTCACCTCCCAGGCAGCCATCCAACCAG
>BLKM01010225.1:0-24374 GCA_013340265.1 Coptotermes formosanus | reverse complement strand
TGGCCAATTAAAGGTCATCTTTCTGGAGACTGAATGGCCAATTAAAGGTCAACTTTTTGGAGACTGAAATTTGTCTGTATTTGCAAAACTACAGGAACAACAATAGCCGTGCAGCACAACTTCAAAAATTTGTTCAAGATGTTTCTTCAATTACCACATTTTACGCGACATGTTTCGGCATTACTTTTATGCCATCCTCAGGTGTGTCTTTAGTACCTTTATATACAGGTCGTTACAGCAATGTCATATACACTAAGTGAGACCTCACTGGTATAAACACGTAAAATATTTGTAAGTTGGTTATCATATTATGGTTTTAAGAAAGAAGTCCCAAAATAAGATTTATGTTATATAAAAATTCACCCTTTGCCTCAGAGAGATCTCAGTCTGCTTCCATTAGAAGGACCAGTCCGTGAATGATGTAGAGAAAAATAACAGCTGTTTGCTTTAATAGTCATCAGGAACACGTAAGTAGACTCAGTGACAAAATGCAGAGTTTTTAATGTTAAACCTCGTAGCGTAGAGGCTTATTCTAATCGTTAGGCTTTAAAGGGTTAATAAATCAACGACCAATAATTCCCGCCGTTTATTTACCTCCTTATTTTAAATTGCATAACTTACATTGCGCTGAAATGTAGGACCCGCGGATGATGAATTAAAAAGAAGGCCGACAGAACTGGTCGTGGATTATTTTTATAAACTATCTGCGTTTTCTTATATACATTAATAAGGGAAAAAAGAAATAAAATAACACCTAATTCACAATAGCAGGTCAAATCGAGACCTTCGGTACTGTAGCAATAGCTAACAAGTGAGTTCTAGGACGGAATATTCTATCACCGTCAAATTGACAGCACTCTTTACGGTATGCGGAAATTTCAAACACCATCCCGAAGAAGGCCTATTCACAGTCCTTTCAGGCAGTTACCTAAATAGTACGTCAAACAAGGCCACAACCACCTTCTTCCTCACTCAGTATGATTTGTTACTCACTAAGCACCCTGATATTTGACTTTGTATGTATGCTCAGGCAGTTACAGCGTCTCTAAATACATTATAAATAAGTATAAATAAATTGTAGAATAGAGTTTATGTACTCCATTAACTTTCAGAGAAATGTATATAAGACAGCCATTTCAATACGACCTTCATACATTATATAACTCGCCAATAATGATCCTGAAGTATATATCTCATATAGTCACCTTTTAATAGAAGTTACATAACCTGTCACGGATGAAACACCATTATAAACGTCCTGACACACCGATGACTTCACGTAATTAAAATGTGCGTGTGTGTGTTTCAATAAAAACATTACTCATATTTATGTACGTTGTACTTAATGCTAGTGTCAATAATTCGTTATAACAATATGAAAATTAGTCACTAAAAAACTGGGCCGATCCCAGTGGACGCGCGGTCTAAGGCGTAGGTCTGCCGCCGAGCGCTTGTTGGGATCGTGGGTTCGAATCCCACCGGGGGGCATGGATGTTTGTCTCTTGTGAGTGTTTGTGTTGTCAGGTAGAGGACTCTGCGACGGACCGATCCCTTGTCCAGAGGAGTCCTACCGACTGTGGTGTGTGCCTGAGTGTGATCAAGTGAAAATAAACAACCTCGACACCTACTGTGAGTAGGTAGAAGAGATAAGGACTATGAAACGCAACGAAACGAAACAAACTGGGAAACATGTGGAATAATCCAGTCATGATCTAACTTCAGGCAATTTCCCGGTACTTTCTTGGAGGTAGTGAAAGAATGCATGAGAAACAGTCAGAATAGCCGATATCCTGGGAGAAACTCGAAATGGGCCCTCCAACAAATACGAGTATGTCGGCAGGTTTAATGCTTGATCCAACTTGCTCTGTCATATCATATACAAACAGTCCTATAGCTTTGTAACGCATGTTCTACCCTTTCACATAACGTATCTATAGAGTTATTCATTCAAACGCTATGAATACTCAGATGTTCAATGTTTCCCCTCCCTTTATGGAACTGAACGTACATCACTGAGTTTCCACTACACAGTACGATCTGCCAAAACAAGATTCTCATCAATAAACCTCTTCAGAAATGAAAAGATGATTACAGCGTCAGACGCACTGTTAAGTTTCGACTAACTACCGTAGCCGACTTGTCATCCCTGTAGAATTTCTCTCTAACCTCTTCTTCAAAGGTCGGTATTCACAATGTGAACGTCTTGTTAAGGTATTCCTTGCAACTAGGGATCTGAACTGGCGCCAGATGACAGTAGGAATGTTGAAAGAAGTTCAGGAATATGAAGAATCAAAATTGGCACATAATTAAACCAGGGAACGTCAAAGAAGGTCTAGATTAAGAAGCATCAAAATTGGCACAGAACTGAGTCAGGAAGTTCTTCACGACGGTAAGCTAACAGTAAAGGTAAAATTGTTGCAGTGTGCAATCAAACATCACGCCATCAAGGCTACTGCGAACTGGAGACAGTTCCATGCACTCTGAATCTCACCACAAGATGAAGGTGAGCGGTTAAGCTTTGGCCTCAGCTGCTTTACCTACGCGAAAAGAGCCCCGATGGGGACACCACAGCCGGTCTAGACGCTGTGCAGAAAACAGAAATATTTTGCCCCTGAAGCAATCCAGTAAGAAGTCCTAAGTCGCCTAGCCCATAGGCTAGTTGCTACGCCGACTGAGCTATCCGGCTTCCTCCGAATGGCTATTACAAAAATCAGGTAGCCCTGGTGTTGAGAGGTGGCCGTGGCTATCGGTAACGACAAGGAAGGCCATGGAGACGACAAGGTTGTGATGTGCCGCGCTGGCACAAACACGTGCCATTCGCGCGACGTTGCGGGTGGCTGGCGTGTCTTGCGGAATGTTTTGTGGTCTCCGACACGGGCACTCCAGTTTTTTGTGGAAGAAGGCCTTGGACCTGACAACGGGCAGGTGGCCATGACCTTATTATCCTGATGCTTCTGTTTACACGCGCAGAAAGCTCTGTACACAACCAAGAGTTTGAAGAATGCAGGACAGCTCTAAAATATCAGTATGTTGTGGAGGCTTTACACGTAATGGTTCCCAGGTTCTGCCTCTTGGCTGTCCTGTGTGTTTCTAGACGATCATTTTCTAAGTACAAGTTTAACTTCTATCGAAACCTTGAATAAGTAATGTCATATCTTTAAGAGAAAATAAGTTGTCATCGTGCGATGCATTGAATTGGTGCTACTACTCTAGTTACGAAACTCCCTGTACGGTAATGATTCAAGAAATAGAAATATAACCTCACCGTGAATGTCTGGATTCGATATAAAGTAATCAAAATGGGATTTATGGCGCACAAAGGGGCACTGTGACAGGTTTTTCTTGAAGCAATTCAGGTTTCCCTCTCCAAGATCATTCCGCAGACGCCCCACAGTCATATTTCATACAACTATCATGGACGCCACATGAAGTAAGTAACTGACAGCGTCGCTAAATTAAGACATCAAAAGGAAAAAAAGAGTCCAGTGACACTATTTAAATCACGAGTTCTAAGCCAAACAATAGAAGTTAGAGGCCTCCTCTTCTGGTACGTGACACAACGCACTCTGGTAGAAATTTATGGACGTTTCGGATTAACCTGTTGTCTGCATCTTATACACTGAATATGGCGGTAGTAGTTTACTAGAATAAGTGGATAAACTTTATTAGACTAGGGGTCGCAT
Source organism: Coptotermes formosanus (assembly GCA_013340265.1). Taxonomy (NCBI): domain Eukaryota; kingdom Metazoa; phylum Arthropoda; class Insecta; order Blattodea; family Rhinotermitidae; genus Coptotermes; species Coptotermes formosanus. Next base: position 20,691 of record BLKM01010225.1, on the reverse strand, counting down.
CCAACGAGACTATAAATTTCACAGTCACCCCCACGAGAACCCCAAATCAGTCTGCTTCATTAGATTTGCCTTTGCGTTTAGACAAACCAGCATTTTGTATTGTTCGTTCCGTGCATGATCGGTGTTCAAATTATAACTTCAATTCATAATTATAATTTTAAAGATCAGCATCTTTCACCAAACTTTGTGCTTAGTTTGGAAATCTGTCAGGGGAGCACAAATTGTGGACGCCAAGTTGTCCGGATGATGAAATCTGTAGGGCGACGCCTAATATTCGTGGCCCCTTAATAGGAACTTGCTTCTTGACACCGTTCTGTGGCGCCCAGAATTTTGAGGTATCGCCTATATTTTCGGAACATTTGTGTGCTCCTGTATTAAGTTCTTTTCAAGTCCAAAACAAAATGTCTCAGCAACAAAGTAGTTAGTGTAAACTGTTTCATCCCGGGTTTGCAGACTTGAAGTTACATAAACACTATTATTATCCTCATTACCCACTGATTCTTTCTACTGGTGGGACGCCTTATGACAAAATGAAGCATTCTCACCCCCCCCCCCGATCGTATTTCATTTGGTCTCCTAGATTATATTAATACAAGATACTGAACCAGAAATTCGACTTTAAAATTCTACCACAACTTTTCCTTTGTTTGGTGTGGCATGTGGTACCGAGCAAAGTGAAAGATGTGTTATGGACCACACAAAAACTTAAGTTTCTTGAAAACAGAGAAACTGAAGAATGGGAAGTTTCATCCTTATTTGTGGCAAGCTGTGCCTTCACTTTCCTAGTACGTGATCTATACATTAGAATACTTCAGAAGTCAAACTCAGTATTAAAATAAATTGTCAACAGCTAATGAACAGCACAGACATTACCACGCATAGAGATAAAGTACTTTCACCTGTATTCATTAAATAAAGCACACATACAAAAGCGTTCCAAACGAGATACGGGTCTGAAGCAGTGTAATTTGATGCACAGGTGCAAAAGGTATTGCAAGTTATTGCTGCCTCCGTCTTTAGGGTGGATATAGAGGCAGCAGGCATGTCCGAAACGTTGGAACGTATCTACCAAGACACGCTGTCTCACATCGCGGAAGACATCAATCTTTATATTCACCACTTATCGCAACCTTAAATCTGAACGCACAGGCCAGTTTCTAACAAGATTGTTCTGTCAGTTACCGTTCCAATTTGTTGCACAATGACAATTATTAAGGACATGTTTTATTCTCACACTGATCTTCCCCAAGTAAAGAGAAGTTACTCTGACCACAGATATTCTATAGAGTCTTCGGTTATTTAGTGACGAGTTTTATCTGATTAAGTGACTTTGCATTGGCTTTAATAATACAAACGGTCAGTTGTAAAGGATAGAGAAGGAAGAGATCAGTACTTAGGGGCCTGAGAAAAACCAAGACATCTCTACCCGAAATATATTTCAAGACAACACATTCCAAATACGACACAGTAGTGATGAATCATGGAATTGAACTTTTAAGTTCTTCGTGTGCATAAACATCCGGCAATGAAAAATTAAGTTGGCACGGAGATAACGTGCCTAGGCACTAGATACGGTCGTACTCACCTTCCGACTGCATTGTTACCAAAATTTCAATGAAATTCTTTGAAAATGTCGTGCAATGAAGCATTTCGACGGAAACAAACACGAGGAGTTCTGTGTTAAGTACAGAATTAACAGGATTACAGATTGTGTATCAGTAGGATTGCATTTCCGGTCCTAATCGCTGCTACTAATATTCAAAAGAATAATCACGGAGCAAATATAGCAATAAGGTATACGATCAAGATTTGAACAGAATCAACTGCCCAAACATGGTATATACAAAACACAACGTCCAACATAAGTATAGTGTTAATAATCAGTTACTGACACGAACCTAAATCACATTCAGTATTAAATCTCCCATTTTCTTTTGCATTCAGTCAGTCACTTCAGTGCCTTGTCCATAGTAAGAACTGTTGTTAAACACTGCCATCTGCAAGAAAGGCAGCTGGATAGCATGCAGTAGTCGATGCGACTTAATTTGTTTGCATGCTCAATTTTCTTCTGTAAATATAGGAGTGTAACGCTAAAAATTTCACCAAAGTTACTGCTTTATGTCGCATGAAACATGGGAGTGATGCATACAGCTCCATCACAATTAAACAAGGTTTTATGACTCAGGTTTTTTTTTAAGTACACCTACCGTATTCATTCATACTTAGGAAGCTACAAATTCTGTTTAAACCTCTCCTTCCGTGTGGCTCCTTTGCTTCTACCAGTTATCTATTGACACGTACTAGTAGGCGGAGAAATGCATATAAAGCAAAACAGAAAAAAACAGGCATTGGTGTTACTGTCAACAATGTGTAATAAGTAAGTGCATGAACGCTTTTCCCACAAAACCTTACTCACTAGGCAGTCCGACATTTAATCTTATGAAAATAACTTAGTGCCATGCACAGTGAATCCCCCATAAGCACGAATAACTCCATCAGTATGATGATTAGACTACGCGCTAATCAACACTGGACTCGGGGCTAGCTTGTCGGCAGGGAAACAACTGTTCTTCTTCCTCAGATGCCAGCATCAAGTGCACCCAGCCACCTATCCAAACATTACGATGACTTTTTCTCCTGGGAAAAAGCGACTGGGCCCTGGGACCGACCACTCAATTTCACCTGGTGTCAGTTTAAGAACACACACTCTCCCATGTCTCTGCATGGGGCGAAGCTTAATTAATATTGGTACAAATAGTCCTATACCTTGACTTCATCCATCAGCGCACGTTACGTCACCGATAAAATAAAGCTGTTTAAAATCTTTTGGAGTCTGCTGACCTATCCAGAGATTTTGAGAGAGGAACCAGACAAAAACCAGAAAGCCACTCCTTTTGGCCCAGGTCGAAGCCAATAAGGGAACATATTAATTTTGCTGAGGAACTAACTAATTCTATGCAGCAAAATCCTATCAGAGAAGCTAAAAATTCCTTACTTAGTCAATAAAATATTCACATCTTACGGAACCCGTATGTTCCATACCGCCCACACCCAAGCGTTGTCACATCCCTATGACGTGCGGTAGACCTCAACGGTCAACATATCACCACATCCTCAGGCTCTATGTTCGAGGCTTCTTCGACGATGTAGGGGCTTCTCTCCACAGCGTCCAAACCGGATCTGAGGGCACTCAGCATCCTACCCAGTGACTACGAAAGGTTAAACGATCGCAACATGCAACTGATGACTGACTTCCACCTAGAGGTTAAAAATCCATGGAGTTATACTTCCACTCATACATAAGACTCCATGGCGTTGAGATTAACTGAATAGACGGGCAACTTTGCTTTCGCCTTTGCTTCTGTTTCGGCCTATCTATAGCCAATGAATAGGATTGCTATGTGAATAATATAAATGAAACCCATATATCTCCTATGCAGGTGACAAATACATATAATTTGCATATTTCATGGTGTGACTCATTACAGGTTTAAAGTGCACAGACATTACTGTATATTTCTGTTTACATAATATTTATTACGTCGTAAGTCAATTATTTAACCATTCATGACTCATGTTGATGCAGTTGTGCTTAAATTCATGATTGTGAGCCCGCTACCAGAATTCACCTTCTATTGTCGTATTGAAATTTTCAAGATTCCAGAGATCTTATCCCACAGACATTTTAACTTGGTAAGTGTCTAGTGTTAACTTATAAAGAACGTACTCCAAACTCTGTGTCATAACACTCACGTCGAGAAAAAACACAATGTAACAAAAGCTTCCTGGGAAATTTGTGACACCCACCCCAAACGCCCCCTCTCTTTTCACCTGGAAGACCTTTTGAGGGCCCCACTCAGTTAGATCGCTCTCACTGGTTTGCTGTTAGCCTCAGCATCCCGCCTGTCACTATATCTTTCACCGCTTTCCCCCTCGCGGCTTGTATTTCTGTCCTGAACATGTTGGCGGTTCCTTCCAAAACTTTTATCCTGATGTGTCACATTACACGGCGTGACATCTAAGAAGGCAGTAATCTTATTATTATGAGTTTCACTTCACTCCGGTGTGAATAAGGTTTTAAGACTGAAATTACCTTACATCATGGTTTAGCCCATGCGTCTCCAAACGTTTTTCGCAGAGGGCCACAACTGTTACTGTGAATTGGCTCGCGGGCTGCACATGTAAAAATCACAGTATATGGTGCACGTATCCGCCTAAATTGAAAAATTACACATATTATGGAGTTCTGTTACAAAAATGCAACGTCATTATGTTACGCTAACTGCCTTAATGAGAGGACATGTTATCTTGATAAAAATCTTAAACACAAAAGCATTTCTGTCTCTCCTTGCTCTCTGTCAAGGTCACGCGGTACTTGCAAGTGGACAGGTCGCATCGATTTATTCTAACTAAAGAAAACTGAATTATTGTTTAATTTTTATACTGTATGTATAATTTACAACTGTGGTCCGCATAACGCAACCTGACGGGTGGCATGCGGCGCGCGGGCCGCGGGTTGGAGACAGATGGTTTAGTTGGTGTCACAGTACGTTGGTTCCCCCTCTTCGTTGCCGATTACAGTTGATAAATATGAAGTGCATCGAGTGTAATGAAATTACACTACTCATGTTTTCCTATCGCTAAGAAGACCATTAAATTTCGAAAATGTAAAGGAGCGTTGCACATTTCTTTATACAGTTCTTCCATAACTTACGTAAAACTGGACATATAACACAAATACTATAGTCGGTCACACATGTGCACTGACTTAAATACGCTGCAAGGTCTCCCGTCTACGATCGCACGCATATTGAATAGTATTTCAGAACTAGAGACATTATACATCGCTATTGCCAATGACACATCCCTCATAATGCAAAACAGAGGTAGTAAATCTACATACGCTATTCCCTGACCGCCGCGATAGTTGCGTTCCTAACAGTGATCAAGCATTTCGAAAATTTTGTTACATTTTTCGTTTCGCTGCCGTCCATGCGCACTGAAAACACTTGTCTACATTAGATACTATTCATTTTAGAGGTCTACAAATTCCTTTTCGTTTTGCCTTTGACGAATAATTTCCTTATTTTTTGACCTTCAAAAATAAATAAATAATCATATTAAAATGCCTTACGAAATATTTCTTTTTTGTTGGGGCATACTTACACGTAAATCAATTAAAATATTCGTAAGATTGTAACGTAGGCTGTGCGAATCCTGGTAAATGTGATTTGGTCTGCAAGTGATTACATTTACCTTTACTGGCCTACAAATTAAAATATAAGAAAGTAATTAATTAATTTATATATGTTACAATTATAGCAAAAAATGGGCTAGGCATGTTGCTCTGGTAAGAAAGACTAAGCATGCGTACGGAAATTTTGTCAGGAAACCTCTTGAAAAGTCCCCTTCGAAGAGAGAGAAAGGGATCGGAGAACATTACTTTTTTAATATGACTGGTCAGTGACCCGGTATCACAGACCAGGCTACCCCCCCGCCCCCCCCCCCCCCGGTCTCTATTAAGGCGGCAATGTTTGTCACCTTCATTGCATTCAGAAGTTGTTACACCGAAAACAATGGGCCCCGAGGTGCGCCTCTGTATAACTGCCCACAGGCGTACAGCCTGGATGTCCGACACACATTCACGTCGTCTTCAATAAGAAATACAAACTGCTCCTTCATTATGTGTAAGTATTAATCACTACAGTATCATACCGCCACTTTAAGTTGTTAGAGTTGCTTTTCTGTTGTGAATACGTAATGTATAACACTTTCTAAGAATTTCAAATGTAGGGAAAAAATTCCTATGTCTTTCAGATAAGATCTTGACAGATAAATAGCTTTTGTAACAGTTGAAAATTTGTATAATTGCCACTTGTACTCTTAATAAATATGAGCAATGGACTTCACTCCTATCAAGCAAGCTCTGTGTTCGAGGATTAATAGCTAGTAATTCATGATATTGTTACTGAGCAGGAGAGCCTTAAAGATCCTACGGTTGTTTATTAGCACCCGAAGCGAAAAGAAGGAAAGAGAATAGAACAAATAAACTAGTGTTCAAATATATACACACGTTTCTAAGAAACCAGCCTAGAATGTACATGACAGCTATTGTTTTACTTCATTTATTTTACATGAAGACAATATGCACAATCACGTATTCAAACAGATTCAGAAATTCAAACAGTTTTACTCTTTACTAAGTTCTACGTTTTACGCAAATCAATCGGACAATGTTCTGACAGCAGCATAGTTATAAATACTGAGATGCGCGCTGTTTTGGGATTTCACGCCGCGTAGAATGGCAGTTGTTCACCGACGTTTCAGGACAACCTATCGGTCTCATGTTCGAAGGTCAAGCCGTTCTTCTTGGAATGCCTGACCCCTGAAGATGGGACCGATAGGTTGTCCCGAAACGTCGGTGAACAACTGCCATTCTACGCGGCGTAAAATCCCAAAAGACGGCAGATCTCATTTACACTGTGGCGCAAGCCTGAAATCACGCAGTTATAAATATTACTGTCTTTGGAATGTGAAGCCGCCAGTTTAGAGCACGGGTAGTAAGGTTAAGGAGAAAACTGCTGTCACTTTTATCAGGGCAGAAGAGCAAGCCTCTTTTGGGATATAATTGGTACACATGCACCAAATTACGTAGCATCATATTTCAGAACAGCACTTTTCAAAGTGTGTGTCGGGTCCTTTCTTAAAAATATACCGGAAACCCTAAGATTTGCGGGAAAAGTTTTGAAGGTAAATTGCGTATCTCATTCTTCTGTTCTAGTACTGTTTGAGATATTTTATGCCCCAATAACCATTTAGCGAATTTCTGTCGAGATTCGCCCAGAAACGAGCGTAGATCATCGCGTTTCACAGTCATCAGCTACAATGGAAATTGGAAAGGCTAGACATAGTTACAAAGTATAAAACGACCAATATCAGATTTCATTTTAAAAAATTCTTGCATCTGTGTTCCCGTTGCATGCTACACAGGGAAGGGCGGAAGGACGGACGGACGGACGGAGTGAGGGCAGAGCGATATTTAAAAGCGCTTTTTAGGTCTGCTGTCGCTGTAAGCTGGTGGCTGCACACAACTTCATAGTATTCAGGCATACGCCGGCAGATACGCGTTGCAACAGTGAGACGCCATTCCTCAACACGACGAATTTCAGGGTGCCAGTAACTGCAATTATGTAACTGATTCTGCATCAGGCGGAGCGGAATCGGTAGTTATTAAGCTCCGTGGACAATCAAGTAATCATTGTTTGATTTTTCTCTTCTGCAAAGCTTCCAGATCGGCGCTGAGACTCACTGAGTCTCGCAACCAGTTGTCGTCAGGGACCCTTTCCCCGGAGTTAAAGCGGCCCAAGTCTGAAGCTGACCATTCGCCCATATTTATTGCTGAAGTTATGAATGTGTGGAGCTATAGGCTACCTCCACTCCCCCATACGACTTAATGGCGTCACAGGGTTAGCTTTTACCCCCACCCCCCCCCCAACCTCTACCGGAATGTTCGCCCACACAGTTGCAACTATCTTTGGGCCTCCCATAATACCACACACTTTGCAAGCACGACAAGGAAACTAGTATAAATAGTAAGGCTCTGCAGATTTAAACGTGTTTTTATTACGAAGATGACGTCAAACTCTCAAGGATAACCCTACACAATTTACAAGGAAATAATATCTAACACTTAGCCCCACGTAAAATGATCATATAGTATCCCATATGATTATACATAAAATACGACTCCCACCTTCATGATGCGTACAGCAGGTTGCTTCTTCCCAAAGTTTCGTGCAAACACTTACAAAATTACGGGGTGCCTGACGTAACGGTAAATAAAAGGCTGAACACCACGTCAAGGTAGGAGACAAAAGGTGAACCTATACGCACTCTTGGACTCATCGTTAGCGGGGGGATGAGTAGGCAGCTCCACGCCCCAGTCGCTTTAACTTCAGACAAGGGAGCCTTGGTACCTAAATGATAGGTGCTGGGCCCCAAAGCACAGAAATAAATCAGCCCCTACAACAAATCCAACCCCAGTTCCGCGCCCGCCCAATCCACAGTCGTAGCCACGACACTCAGTAATCTACGAAAGATCATGTGACAGAAAAAAATGTCGGTTTTCACCAACGCAAACACATCAAATTTCTTAACGTACACGGTGTTTTAAAAGTGAACTCGCAGTATGAAGCTATCAAGCGGAAGTGGATAGATTGCCACTAGAAATTAGGCTACGGGTCAAGCGTGTGGATAAAACAGTGCATGGCTACGAGTCACGGTAGGTCACGGGCGGGCTCTACTGTCAACACAGCCATCGTTAGACACTTCTTTGTCCTCGATTTTCGTTCATAGCAATCACAAGTCGACTGATTTAGTGGCTACAGACAGGACATCACATAGCATAGCCAGAAATTAACTACATTAAGGTACTGAAAAGAGTTTTAGTTATTCATGAGAAATATTCTGTCTTTGCTAAGATTTCAAACGATAAGCCATCATAGTCATATTCGTAGAAATCTGTGGTAAGGCCCCTAACGTAGATGATGATAATAATAATAATTATTATTAGTAGCAGTAGTATTATTATTACATAATCTCCTTTATGCAGGGTATTCACACTTATATACCTGAAACAAACCATGTTTCTAGGGTATACAGTGTCGCAGCTATTCCGCGCGTACTTTTAAAGGTGCATATAACGCTGTCTTCACTATTCAACTCTTTAGTGCTCCTACATTAGCACTTGCCGCAGTACGTGTGCTGTGCCCAATGTAGCTGTTTTCTGTAGTTCCTTGATATCGTGCTTTCTTGGTAGGCTGCTCAAGTATTTTCTGAAGGATTTTGAAATGGTTCCAGTTGCTCCTATTATAACTGGCGTCACTTTTTTTTTTACATTCCACATGCGCTGTATTTCTTTTATAAGGTCTTTATATTTTAGAATCTTCTCGGCTTCTTTCTTTATCACATTTCTGTCTCCCGGAATTGCTACATCAATTAGCATGCATGTTCGTTCTTCATTATCCCGGATTATGACGTCCGGTTTATTGCACGGGATGTTTCTGTCGGGCTATTATTATTATTATTATTATTATTTATCCGCGATTTTATCTTATATAATGTGCTCCTTGAGGGGAAATGTGTAATAAAAATTTCACTGAATATACAGGCTGTGATCTTGAAGATTCCTCAAAGACAATGCACTGGCATTAAGGTACTAGAATTTACAGTACTGCAATATCCACTACGTGATGCTACTTTCGAAAGGTGTTTTATAAACTTTTTTTGGCGAAGACTGGCACTAGAGTACCGACCCTAGCGTACATTCCACTGAAGTTTATTTCCTACTTCTGCTCCGATTTCTGCTGACTGCCAACAGACATATAATTGCAGACCAGCAATGTACAGTTCATACGTACATACGGATATGGGTGTGGGTATGTATGTATTAGAGTAAAGTTGCATAGATAAATTTTAAATTCAGGCATCGTGGAATTTATCCTGGGACCGTTTTCTGGGTTAAGACACTGTGCAGTGTCGTAGATGTTTACCAACATTTCGGAGAAACCTTCTTCCTTTATCTACATCTACATAGAAGGCGAAAGCACAGTGTTTGTCCCAAGCTCTGGCTACCATCCGCCAGATCACACTGTCTCATAACTCAAAAGGACACAATGTAATTTACCATTGAGGTAGAAACTTGTGATATCAGTACCCTTATGGTGTATGTATGTATATAGAAATACAAAAATGTAGATATAGGTGTATAACCGATACGCGCCAGAACTAAAATGTCTAGACGGCTTCTGATATAAATATTCTGTGCTATTCCACCGCAGCACACGCTTCTATTCTTGTTCTAGTTTATTACGTATGCTGTCTCCTCTCAGTGTAAATATGGAATGTGTTTTCCTATTATCAGTTTCATAATTTGCAAGCTGTAATAAAGAATGGCTATTGGCGTTATGCAAAAAAATATATATATGTTAATACGTATATATCACTGAATATTCGATTGATAACAAATACTTAACAATTTGGCAACGCTGTTCCAGGTTTGGAAAACAAGGTGTCTGATGTGTAGTTACACACGCTGCTTGTGAAAGTGAGAAAATACTTGTCATGAGAGTCAAGCAAATACTTCTGTGACGTATCAGCCAGGTTCCAGCCAATGTTCCAATCTGCGACATTGACTCTTCGCAGGCCACAAAAATAAAAAGTCACAGTTTCACTCAAACACAGCATTATTTCTCTTGGAATATTTTGTTATTCCTGAGCGTTACGCATTTTTTATAATATGACATTTGTATGAAGGCTTCATGCACTATTTTGCAGGTCGAATTCAGAGACAGACCCTGGCAATGTGCGTTATGATGCACAAAGACAGCTAAAAGACGAATAGTAGAAAGGAAAGCAGGGGGATGAAGGAATGATGAAACAAGTCGGCACTCGTCATGGCGCAGTCCATCTTGAAAATCCAAAATTTGTCCCACTGGTCAAGAATTGACCCTCATATGATCGAGCCGGATATTCACAACCTGTTCACAAGAGCCCGCCAGTGGTCCACGTGTCCAGGCCAATCAATCCAATCCACGCTCCCACTTTTTTTGAAGACAAATTTTAATATTACATATAATCCAGGCCTAGCTATTCTAGATTATTTATTTCCTCAGGTATTCCAACAAAATTCTATATAAGCTACCCTTCTATTTTTCCCATACGTGCTGCATGTCCCACCTATCTCATCGTCCTCTATTTGGTCATCCTAACAATACTTGGTGAGGAGTACAAATCATGAAGTGTCCCAGTGTGCAATGTTCTCCACCCTGCTGTTACTTCTTCCTTCTTAGATCCAAATATTATCCTCGGAATAATGTTACGGAAGAGACAGAAATGAAAAGCAAGTAAAAGGTAGTGAGACTAAGAAATAAATTAAACAGGGAGGAATGACAGAAATGTGAACGGAAGAAGACCGACAGAAAACAAAAAAAAAGTGTAATTCAGAACAGAAAGAGAGGACGAGAGGTACGATGTATGGAAAATAGAAAAGAACAAAAGAGACACTGAGATAACGGACACAATATACATAAATGCGCGAGAAAGAAAGGGTTGTCTAATACTCCTGACACGCCCTTTTCATTTACGTGTACACAGTGTCTTCACAGCGACCGACGTACCTAGATAGCACGGCAGACAGTCTAGCGTCGTTACATAACATTCACATCATTCAACATAATTGCACACACACGTGCTGGCATTGGGCTGCACTGCAGTTGCAACTGCATTGAAATGAACAACACACAATCTACGACACAGCCGGAGATTACTGCAGCGGCCATGCGTACTCGACAAGGCTGTCAGGTATATTTCGGGTCATGAGAAAAAACAGCTGCTAATGATGGCAAGACTTGCCTAAAACACGTTCAGCTGACTTCACACTCGACAGAACTATTTCTGCGTGATACGTTTTTAATAAAATCCTCTCATCTTATTATTTTCACAACCAAAGTTATGAATTAATTTCTTGTTTCTCACTCGCCTTGCTACATCTCGCAACTTACACATATTAATGTTCCTAACATAAACTTAGTTCTAGTTTAATAAAAATCTCTCAAACGATAGAATTCGTGTATTCAAAAACGTTCATTTAGGCCTTAAATTTGTCACAGATAGGGCACAACTCTTCCAAACCTTGTAAGGTCCGGTTAAATATAATAAGTACGATTGTTTTGCAAAAAGAAAAAATACTATTTCTACTTCTTGGAGCAGAAAGCACTGTTCCATTTACTGTACGAAATCTTACAATACAACGTTCTCTGGCTGTTCCAAAATATTCTCTTACACACAGCACAAACAACGTAGAAGGCAATAAATAACACATGCTGGGACTCATAATAACATCAAATATGAAGCCGCAGGACCGTTTAACAACTTTGATAATATAACTGACCAGCTTTACTCATAAACGTAACAACAAAGTTATACCTTTGCTTCATTGAACGCCATGCAAAAAAGGCACAGGCTGTGTAGAGGTATAGTTCCACACATTCTCAGTTCCGGACCTTGTTGCTGATGAATGGTTGACTTCACTTTCTGCCCCATTTAACCCTGCGGCAGGAAACGCAGGGACTTTTTGGATAGGGCGTCGCTTTCGTAACATCTTCCGCAGATTATATTGTTACAAAATATTATAAATCCTTTCAAATGGCTCCACCATTTAAAGGGTCAATTAACACTATACACATACACTGCATTACTTTCACGAGAAATAATTGCATGTTACATCACTCATTTTCATCATATAATAACAATTTTTCAACAAAAACAAAGTTTAGTACACAGTGTATAATAAACAATTTAAAAGAGGAATTTTTATGTTCCCTGTAGGGAATACAAGTTCCTACCATCTGTGACTCAATTCGCCTTTCTTTTAGTCACCAGATCAAACGTGAACAACCCTAACCAAACGTGAACAACCCTAACCAAACGTGAACAACCCTAACCAAACTTACCACACCGAAAGCGAATTAGGGGCTTCTTTACCTAATACAACCTTATTAACATATCACTGAATTTGAAGTTTTTTGTGTAACATTAAAAACTCCAACCAAACTCTTTAATCTGTCATAGAATTCAATGTTTGTTACACCACTTAGCCCTCCACAGCACAGTGGTTAGTATATACTCGTATACCATCTGCTTCTTCATGCAGGAGACTCTGAATTTTTGCCAGGCAGTTTATTTGTTTCGTATGATTCTCTGAATAAACACTGATTATTTCCACTACTGCTTGTCATTCTTAACACAGACTTTTGTTTACTGTGACGTAGGAGCTGAGTGTCACGTTTGAGTGGGTTAACATGCCACATTATTGACGCAGATGTGGATTACTTAGTATGACACAACGTAACTCACAAAAAGCAACTGTGACAAATAAATGCTGTGGGTTAAAAATCGATAACGGAAATATAACACTACGTTCAAATTTCAAGTAGTACAGAGTTGCGTACTCTAAATGAAAGATATTTAAAACGAATGAAACACCAACCAAATGCACAATATTATTTTAATGTTCACTATTATGGTGACACATTCTCCTACATGTTTCGATCCTCCTGGGTCATCATCAGGGAGACTTATAATTGTATTATAATTATTAGAATTGTATTAGAATTAATTTTATTAGCACTAGAAGTCTCTGTGATGATTACAAAGGGGGGTCAAAACATGTAGGAGAGTGTGTGTGACACCATGATAGTGAACATTAAAAAATATATTGTGCATTTGGTTGGTGTTTTATTCATTTTATGTAATTAATGCACGGAAATGGAAAACTGGAAGCTTTATAATTGCGCCACATTCTTACGATTAACGCCAGAAGAAATAGTTACGTGTGTTTAATATTCACAGTACAGTTATTCTACTGAAATAGTTCCGACCCACTCCCCGTGGTTTGTTGTCAAGATATTTACAGCGAGGAGAGTAACACTGAACAGCTGGCGAATTGGAACGGAAATACGCACTTCATGCATTTCCCAGTTAATGCCGCATTTTCCTTACGACAAAATAAAACCCTAACCACAACAGGCTACACGCTGAAACACATATCCTGCACGCCCCGACAGCCAGCGCACAGGCGTACTCACCAGCAAAGCAGTGACCACCAGCACCCTACCACCCGCGATCATCGTACTGCGTGAAGCTGCACACTCCGTCACCGCCAGGCACTTCCCGTCTCCCAGCGGCCCACTCGCTCGCTGACCGCCAACTGCCAAGAGACGGCCTGTTACGCGCGTATAGTCTTAGAGACTTCCCCCTCCAACGGAGGCAATGCAGAATTTTCTATTGGTGACAGATCAAGAATTTTGGTAATAAAACGGAAGTCTCGATTTCTGCCACGATAAGAAGGAAAAGTAATAAAGCTATGCTACGTTCCATCACATTGCCATGAAGTTGCAAGTTTTCTCCAGGATCTGAAAGCTGCAATCAGTAGTTGTGGAGATTTCACGTTCCATCAGTACAAATATGCCTTGTACCTTGTTTTACTACTACACAAAGCCGTAATAATCGCCTTCTTACACTTTCTGTTTATAAACTATGCGTCACTGCCGATGTGAAAGGGGAAGTGTTCGGAAACCCATCCGGAACCGCCTCCGGCGTTACAACTGATGTACCCGGTTACACACGGTGTAGGCAGATTCAAACGTAATGTTGCGGAAGTTTCTTCTAGATTTCCACGGACAAGCTGCTTCTACTAGGCCAGTTCAGGCATCGGTACGGAGGGACATTGGGGATTCATAATAGCTTATGGGTAGAGTGACGGTGGCAGTTTAAACAGAAAATCGCGAGACCCAATGAGAATGTCAGGAGGCAGCAAACGTCCACTGTCCTGATAAACAGAGGCCAGCAGATGAAGGAATCATATCTCTCCACGACTTCTCTAGCGCAAGCACCTAAGAGTCGCTCCCCCAAAATAAAGAAACAGTACAACTTCTACCATAACAATCATCAGAATTGTGCGTGATAAAACCAGTACGAATTTGATGCCATAATAAATCATAACACCAATTGAATTGGGATATCATACAAATCTCAATTCATACCACTTCGCAGAGGATCCCACACATTACAACTTTACAACAAACGTGTATATTGAATGGAGGAACTTAATTAACATATTTAATGCTAGTATTGCATCTTCTACGTGACGCATTTTAATACAGTACTTCTCAGTACACAAATATCAATATATTGCAGTTTCGCCTATGAGAATACATTAATTTTTTGCACGTAAAATTCCGACCATTATATTTAACAACCTGTTGTTCACAAGTTTTTGTCTTACTTATTTTAAATTTGTGCCTGATGATGGTTTTTATTTATGCCGAAACATGTAGCACGATAGGCAATAAAATATCGTGTTTTACGGTCCTTACAGTCTAACTCGTCCAGAACAGTGCCAAAAATCGGACTGTGACATAACCTTGCAAGTGTTCACTGCAGGGAGGACCTTGATCGTGCTTTGCAAGGTCAGGACCTTTGGGCGTGTTCCTGTGTACCCAGTGGTTTTAGTGTCTCCGTTACGGCGCCAACAATGTGAAGATGCACCCATAAAGCAATCATGAAACCCGGCACCAACACTAGTTCGTCAGCGGAGCAAAGTTCCTTTTGTCCTGCCATCAACACAGTCGGTAGTACAAGTAAAAGCACCGTCCCCCCCCCCTTCCGCCCCTCTAGACTGTTGTCTTTCTAAATTTCATTTCTTTGAGATCTGAGGTTCTCTGGGCGGTGATACGAAGATTGTCTTCTGGGATGTGATGCAGTGTACTGTGCTAAAATATACCGACTTTTCAGAGAAACGTTCTTCGGCAATAGGTTTCTCTGCAACGTCGATAAGCTTGTGCCAAATGCTGGAAAGCTGGAATTTCATGCCTGTATTTTTTTCTAAGTTATTTTACAGCTTTCCCGACAGAGCGTAAATTCGTGTACAGGTGCTTTCGCAAAATTGCGACTATTAGCTTCATTATAATATATCTCTCCGTCCGTCCGTCTGTCCGCGTGGAACAACTCCGCTCCCACAGGTCGGATTTTCGTGAAATTTGATATTTGAGGATTTTTCTGTAATCTATTGAGAAAACCCCACTTTCATTGAAATCCGACAAGAACAACGGGCACTCTGCACGAAGATCTATGTACATTTATGATAGCATCCCGTTGAATTCATATTAGAATGAGCACTATATCAGACAAAAGTCGTAGAGAAAATTACAGCACACATTTTACGTTCAATAAATTTTTTCCCGAAAACTGCAGCGTTTATGAGATAATGAAAAACACTGGTAGAACCAAACAGGTAAGAGATAACAATATAATAGCCTACGGCACAGAAAAGAAGCGATTTGCATGGCGGATAGCTAAGGAAAGGATACAGACACACGCGCTCATAACATTTAACACTCATCGCTTTTGCACGTGAACAAAGGTCACGCGACGGCGCCTCAGTGCTGCGCTGTACGTATGCTGCCTGCCTTGTTGTTTGCAAAGTTGATACTTTTCGCAAAAACACTTTTACGGAAAAAAAGTTTTGTCATGATGTATGGATTCAGATTCTGACACTGATTACTACAATTCTTACTGTCACGGACTATATAAAGTGTAATTCTATCATATGTCTGGACAGACTGCACAAAACCGTCAAAACCCTCCCTCAAAATATCAAGTAACCAGAGACAGGTTGTAACCGGAGGCATAAAACATGCAAGTCTACAGCGTCACTTTAGCGAGACTTTCCAGTCATGTCGTCGTCGTCGTCGTCGTCTCGTCGTCATCATCATCATCATCATCATCATCACCACCACCACCACCACCACCACCACCACCACCACCACCACCACCACCACCACCACCACCACTACAACATCATCATCATCATCACGGATTAAGCTTACTGCATCTGAGCAGTTTACATGTGTTTTTCCTTTCTTTTTCATTTTTTATTTTTTTGACAAATTACGAACTTCAAGCATGTCTTATAAGAAGTATTGATTAATATGCAGTATTTTAACCAATACAACATGGCAACTACGAGAACGCTCGTGAACATTCAATGATGACGAAATGGTTTGTCGACGACAGCAAATCGATATCACCCACGCTTATCGACCAGTCGAGTTGCATGTCTGCGTATGGTGAGACATTTTAACAAAACCTGTAACCGAAGGGCAAACGTTTCGTGCCAGATTACACAATGGCGTTACTATGATGCTGAAGAAAATGATCATAGCGCTTCAAAATTGCACAGTGGTGTTACTGCCATATCTTAGACAACATAAGACTTCAAAACGTCCTACAATTATTCATGGCTGTTAGTGCTACTAAAACTTAAAAATTGCTGATTTTCTAATGTGTTAAAGAAGAAGAGTCCACCTGGAAAAATCACGTAATTTGACCATATGACGGAAAGGCCTTTATTAAAGTCATATGTAAGATTATACCGACCTTCAATAGCAGCCTGCAGAATTCTAGAATGTAATGCCACGCACTGCGTGTGGTTGAAAGGTACCACAATGCAGGACGCAATATCATGAAAATGGAGACAAGAGATTCCTTCAAATTGTTGCTGCCTATATGCCAAACCACACGGCATCACATCCCAAAATCGAAACCTTCCTCCTTTGAATGTTGTTTTAAAAAATTTAACGCTTCTACGGAAAAGGAGATTTACTTGTATTCAGAAAATCTCGCAACATGTTCCTGTTCTGTTTCAACTATTTCCATTTCCCATTCACAAGGTATTCCTCTAAGACCAATTTTTATATTTTCCTCTCAACTAACTTAAAGTCTCCTAAAGGGAACCTTTCCTCGACGTTTCGAAGCTGCATATTCTACAGACTTGTTACATCAAAGACTTTTCTTCGCTCCACGTGATGAAAGTGCCATGATTACGTGGATGTCTGTTGTGATTACTTATGGAACACTGTCTTCTAGTGAAGAAGGCCTTCTCGGAATGATACGGTGTATTTTGGTAGAGATACAAAGCTGCACGGCGTAATATCCAAGATGACCGGAACATTACTTCTCGTCCAGTGAACATCTCAAGTTTAACACAGTTTCGATACAGTAGTACCGTTCGCAACTACACACGTAAGTGTTTCACACTTTAAGAGGAGATTAAGTTCGTTACACCTCCTGTATCATGCATTAAAATTATTCAGAGACTTTATGGCCTGCAACGTCCGTTGCAGATCATCCTGCGTGGATCACATAAACAAGTAAATAAAAATATATACTGTCGTTAACTGTCTGGAAGACTTGTGTCTTATTTATTAAACGATAACCTTATCAGCAGAAACACGTGCTAAAATAATTTAACTGAAGCATGCGACGAGATTTATTTTGGTGAATATCAGAGCGTGGAGTAAGCCCAAGTGCGTATAGTGAGATGAATGTATAGTTCACTACTCCGCAGTAATGCGTGCCGCAGTTGTAACTCCGCTTTCTTCAAGGAACGTGTGCGTGTGTAGACGTACGTACAACATTCTTATCTTTAAAAACAACGAAGCAAAACGTTACGCCACAGTGTCACTATGAGTTGAGCTTTAACGTCACTATAATAGAAACACAGCCTTTCAAATTTGTCAGATTATTCCAGCCTATGATAAGTAGTAGTAGTAGTAGTACGAGTAGTAGTAGTAGTAGTAGTAGTAGTGTATTATTAACATCTTCATCATTTTATAATTGGCCACTAATGCGTTGAGTCAGCAGGAAAAACGAAACAGGCACATGAAGAATTAAAAAATGGGCTTCAAACACTTTTAGCCTGAAATGACATATTTCAGTCAGGTTAAGCACATTAGAGACATGAAAGTAGTTAACATTACCGTCTACACAACATGCTTATTGTTATGTATGTGTTCACCCTAAACAGCTACATGTTTCAACCAAAATACTTTCATCTTCAGGCTGTACACATGTTACAAGATATAGGTTCATTCTCTGCCAGCATATTCTCGTGTTTGGAGATCGATATCTCGATCTTTACATAAGTGCATACAACATTAAAGCTATAATAACTAGTCAGGCTAAACGTACATACACATAGAAAAATATGAACCAAAAATTCTGAACTGGAATGCAATCATATTCTTTCATCAATAATGCAATAAACACAACCCTACACAAAACTATGCCAAAATTCACATCACAGAAACATTTTCAGCTGCTAAATTTACTAAAAGAAAGACAACTCGTAGGCATGTGTATCCATTTAGGTAAAGACCGAGATGTCGTTCTCCAAAAACAAGAATATATGTTTGCAGAAACTGAAAATATTATCTTGTAAACAAGTGTACAGCCTGAAGTTGACAGCACGTCTGTTGAAACATGTAGCTGTTTAATATGAATACATAGTCACCTATACATAATTAAATTATGTATAGGGTAATATTACTTACTTTAAACAACTGAACTCTAAACAAAACGGGAAGCAAACCATTACAACTACAGATACGAAAGTTGTGTACATTAAATATACCGCAGAAAAAACACAATGCACGTCATATTTAATTGCAATGTAAGAGATTGGCGTTCAGCTAAAGCTTTTGGAGAAGCATTTCTCTCTATACTTTTTCAGCCTGCCCATATAGTTTAGTTGCAAACCTGGGACTATAGATTAGCACTTCAGGGGTTTCGGGTTCGATTTTTATCGCTGACATTAGAATAAGGGTGATGGAAACCAGTTTTTTGATTACGGAAGTAATGCCAATTTCCGTAAGATCTTGAATAAGGAAAGGTATTTCATACAGTGAACGATGTCCAAAGTAATAATTATTATTCTCACATCCAATAGAAACGAAAATTACATTCGCCGTATAACAAAATGACATATCAACTGTTACATCGGAAATGATAAACGGACGGACGTGCGAGCATCTCATTACCCACTCGCGTTAGGTACTACGACCAAACAACGCATAAAGTCTTATCTATATCTGTGTACAGACATCACATTGCCCTCACGGTTACCCTACCGGTTTATATTAATCGATTTATTCTCCATCCCCTCCAGTGTGTAATTGTAACAAGATTTTCAAAGACTCCCTAAAGCAGGATCTTTCTTGAGAAGCTGTTACTCTCACATCTGGTAAAGAAATATCCCTCCTTCCGTGTAAAATTGACCATCACAGCTTCCTCAAGAGCCTGCCAGTTGAATGTATTCCACTGTCTCATATTCTGTAGCTTTGAGATCCATTTTAACATTAGGCCTGTATTGGTCTCTTCCTCCCAATTTTCTGGCCAAAATTTTTACACTTCAGGTTTATTTTCTCCCATGTCCTCACAGTCCTTTTCTTTCTAATTTGTTCACTGTAATAATATTTGTTAAAGCGCACAAATAAAGAAGGTGTTCATTTAGCAGCGGTGATTTCTCAAACCTCCTGTTATTTCCCCCCTCTTAGGTCCAATTGTCCTGTAAAGCACTTCCTAAAAGCACTCTTATCTATGTTATTCCACTGGAGGGAGAGATTTGGCATCTTAAAAGGAAGGTCGAAAATTACATTTGAACGAGAATTTAGAACCGGTGGATCCAGCACCATTTCTGCTGGCTCAAAGTTGCCTACCTGCGGTCTGGAGTAAAAATAACATTTTGCCTATGATCTAGTAGCCCGCACAGCCTAACAGAACTACTACAGCCTGCTGCTACCGTTGTGTTGGTGACTGCGGCCAGGCGTCACTGAGTTAAATTTTGTCACTGACAAAACGATCCATATATTTCAATACCAAGGAGGCTATAAGTCGCTGTTGTTGTCAATAAAAACTTCAAGAACGGCGCACGTATCTGGATTCCTATTATTTAGCCTGTACTGAAAAAAAGAACTTGGACGACCATGGTTTAGAATTCAGAGAAGTGATAAAAACTAATAAGACGCTGCTTTAATTATTCCAAAAATAAATAGTAAAAACCAAGCAAGAGAGATAGCATAATCGGCATAATGACTTTTGCCTGGGAGGACGAAAGAAGTCCACGGAAGTCCTCATGCATGGCATTTGGCATTTGGTTTATCGACAGACATTCGATCTGAGCACTTGCCGCGTACAAATCAGAAGCTTTCATTGTGCTGGATAAGTACAGTATGGTTATGGCTGTAGGTGATAAGCACCTGTATACAGTACAGTTATGGCTGTAGATGATAA
>BLKM01010217.1:0-29085 GCA_013340265.1 Coptotermes formosanus | reverse complement strand
GAAGGATTAAGAAGAAGAAACGAGTAGGTAGAAGAGGGAAGGATTAACGCTTTAAAGACGAAGCGTTTCTGTTTTGTATAAGGACTCAGTGCGTACCTCGCTGTAAACACTCTCCACTTCGGTTATAAAAACCGGTCTCTTAATGTTTTATAAGGCAAAAGTTGCTGTTTGTTCTGAGATCCGTACAAAACACATAAACGCAATGTGGGCACCACGTAGAATTTTTTAATGTTAAACCTGGTGGTACGTAAAGTTACCGCTAGGCTTTAAAACGTTAAGAAGAAGAAACAAGTAGCTAGGTGAGGGAAGAACTACGAAACGAGTGACTTACACTGCAGATTCCGATACCGCGCATTCTAAGGCGTAGGGATGTGGCCAGTCTATTGCTGGGACCGCGGTTTGAGTCCCGCGGAGGGCAAGGATGTTCGTCTCTAGTGTTTTTGTGTGTTGTGCAGGCAGAGGCCTCTTCGACGAGCTTATCACTCGCCCAGAGGAGCCCTATTGGCTGTATGTGTTTCTAATTGTGTGTGATGTAGGAACCTTAACAATATGGCGGCCCAAGCCCGACTTGGGCTGTTGCACCACAGGAAGGAAAGAAATAGAATCACTGACAACGACAGGCCATCACAGTCAATTTTATAAGACCAGAAGTTTATGAGAGTTAAGTTGGTTAAAAAGCAGTCACACTACGTGAACTTTGTGACCCAGGGTCATTCAGCTACATCAGAAAATGTCCGTTTCACACGCTGAATTACAGTACTTTTAAATTAATAGCCTGTGGAAACCTTAACATGTGAAAAGAGGACAAAATTCTTACAAAAATTTCAGTAGCCTTTCGCTGGGGCATAACGCCTTGGATGCGGACATAAAAAAGGTGCAACCCCTGACAACGCAAACTGTGGGCTGACAGTTCTAATGGTTCCCGTCTTTCCGTTTAATGAACGGAAAATCTCTCACCCCGAAAGGGAAAGCAAGGACAAAAATTTAAGGGAAAATATTTTTCAAGTTTTATGTATCGTGGCATTGACCACCCACCCCCCATCTAGCGCCGAGGTTAAAGAAAGTGTACAGCTGTACCTCTACTCTCCTCTTGACCTTAAAAGTGTGAACTTTACCTTTGCCGTGACTGTACCGTCAGCGTGACCTAACCGTCAATTGTCCATTGTCTATAAACAGTGACAGACGTTCAGCTATGCAAGAAGGAGATGGGGGTGTGGATTGAAGGCTGCCGAAATTTTGGGGTCGAACATGTTAGTGGACTGCTTATAGCACCGGTCCAGAATTGGACCGGACATTAATTTACTGACAGAAAATGAAAGCCAATTTAGAGTACGTAGCAGTTTTTAAGCGCGTAAGCAGAATTGCGAAAAGTGACCTGTTAGCTTTGTCACATGTATCCGTCTCTTCGTCCGCCCGCCCGCCCGTCCTTCTCTCCGAATGGAACAACTCGGCTACCACTGGACGGATTTCCATAAAATTTGACATTTGGGTATTTTTCGAAAATCTGTCCAGAAAAATAAACTTTTATTAATATCTGACAGGAGTAACGGGTGTTTTACATGAATAACTATGTACATTTATGATAACATCTCGCTCGAGTCTTCTTAGAACGAGAAATGTTGTAAAGAAAATCAAAACACACATTTTGTGTACAGTTACTTTTTTCCGAAAATCGTGCCTTTTATGAGATAATGTGGAAAAATATGATAAAGCCGCACAGGCTACAGATGACAATATAACACGGCGCATGCGCTTTGCATGCTGGGTGACTAAGGCTACAAACACACACTCAGAATATGTAATACTTATTGCTTTTCCATGGCAACAATGGTTACGCGAACGCGTTTCATTTTTCCATTTATACGTACAGTGCGTGTTGTTACGTGTGTAGCAGTCACAGACACACAGACAGAATTCGAAACTTTATCCTTCCTTTCACAAAGAGTCGCCTTCCTTAAATGTCTCCTATTTACAACTCAAAATCCGACTTTCCAACCCAAAGGACACAATCAGACTTGTTAGCGGAAGGTTTATCCCCTACAGAAAAGACAGTTACGACATAAGGTAAAGGTTCACCCTATAACAGGCCCTGATGACCGAAGAGGGGGAGTAGAGGTATAGCTCTACACTTTCGTGAGCCTCGGCACGAGGAGGGGATGGGTTGGCTAGCCCCACGCCCCGGCCGCTTTACCCCCGTGGAAAGAGACCCGGTACCCATTGTACAGGAGGCTGGGTGGGCCCCAGGGCCGGTCTGGACGGCTGTGGAAAATCTGGCCCCCACCGGGATTCGATCCCCGGACCGTCCAGCCCGTAGCGAGTCACAATACCGACTTAGCTATCCCGGCCCACTGACACTCATGACAATTGTGGTAAAATATCAAAGATTATCACTTTTTCATTCAGCTATAGACATGGCCACCAAAGGAAAGAGTAATGCGTGATTGCAGGACAAAAGCAGAAGTGGTTCAAGGAAGTGATGAACCCAAGTTGACAGTAAAGATATATCGTGGCCAGTAGACACACACGGAGTGAGTCAAAAATACACGTTTGTTGTAAGTTACTTATGACCTACATAGGCCTTAGTTCGGTGCATGTTTCAGGCCGTAGAAGGAACATCTTCAGGCGAAACGATACAAAAATGTAAACAAAGGGAAAAAATATTAAAATGAAATAGGCATTTCATTTTAATATTACTTTTTGTGTACCTTTTGTATTTATTGCTTGAATACAGTACTTTTACGGCCTGAAACATGTAGCGAACTTACGTAGGTAGTTAACTTGCAACAAAAGCACTGTATTTGACTGAATTCCTGTGTGTCTATTTAGTTAACTGACAAAACAGGATGACTTCTATAGAGATTAAAAAAATTGTGGCAAATTTTTGCTTTGGGAAAACTCAAATTGTGTATGATACATTAAAAGCCAAGTTGGAAATAGACAAAAAACCAAGTGGCTAAATACAGTGCTGGCTTAGTGAAAGGGGGACGGACTAAGGGAAGCTGGAAATGAACCTTTTTTCCCATGTCACAACAGCCACTAGTAGGCCAGAGGGTCGTCATTATCGAGGCTTCACGATCACACTCAGACACACCACACTCGGTAGGACTCCTCTGGGCTAGTGATCAGCCCGACACAGAGGCCTCTACTTGACACAGCACACAACAGTCACAAGAGACAGACGTCCCTGCCACTGGCGGAATTTTTTCTCGTCCTGTTTTTTCCTTTGATCCATTTTGTACCTTTGAACCCTTCCCTTCTTCTTCATGTCGGTTACGTTCCATATTATTGTCCTTATACAACAAACTTATCACGAATATCCCTGCCCCTGATGGGATTCGAACCCACGATCCCAGCAAGCGAACGGCCGCAGACCCACGCCTTAGACTGCGCGGCCACTGGGATCGGCACTGGATTTGAATACATCTGTGAAATTGTGTGGTAGTAGTTTGTAAGTGCGAGCACCAGACACCTGTCAGCGCCTGGGTCAGTGACACAAGAGCAAAGTAATGGCTACAAAGCTGAAGAAGTTGAATTTAGAGCATCGAATGCCCGTGTACAAAGTTTGAGGAATGTACGTCAAATTATCTTTGATGAAGTCTGCGGTGGCAATGTTGGTGAAGATACAGTAACAGGCCGGTTTTCTAGGCTTCAGGGGCGCACCCAACGGGGGGGAGGGGCTGCCGGGCTACATTCCCCCATACCCGCCAAAACCGAAATTAAAAAAACACAGATTTTGCAGATATTATGATATCAAAAATTTTACGTGGTTTACCCTTCAGCCGAAATCAGCCACTGAAATCAGCTGGTGACTAGTACATTAGAATTTTTAAAAATAAATTAATAAAATTAAGAAAACAGGAAGATAGGACACTGTGAGTCATGGAACATGTAGTTATATTCGTGTGTATATAAATTCAGTTGCAGGCAGTGTTATATTGTACTTACGACATGATTTTTATAACATAATTTTTAAAATGAAACATAAATTCTATATAGCCTCAGGGTCAGCCCCCCCCACCCCTCACCCCTGAGCGAAAAATTCTGGATGCGCACCTGCCAGGCTTCAAGTACACTGTCAGAAACGGAACCTGCCTTCAACAAAAAATCCAGGTCCTTGTGTTTCCGCTATAGTCAGGTTTCACTGTAACAGCATGAGCCACGATCAGGGTATAAGGTGTGATCCAGACGTTTCTGTTGCAGCGGGGTGACTTCGAAAAGCACGTGATTGGCGGCCATGAAGGGCTGGTTCGACGCATTTCGGAATGACGGAGGCCCCACTCTCTACAGTTACAGCAACCGCACACCTGTCACGGGCGATGTGCAGACACTGACGCTCTACGTCATATTCTTCACCATCTTCCTGGCCTTCTTAATTATCTTCCCCGGCGTCCGAAAAGAGGTGAGTCACACGTTTACATACGTAGCTAAATCGTGTGTCTACATACGTGGGTGGCTTGTGTGCCCGCATTTGTAAATGAAATATATACAGGGTGATTCAGAGGAAAGGTCAGTATTTCGGGAGGTGATAATATCGGTGATAGGGACAGGTGGCGGGCTCTTGTGAATGCGGTAATGAACATCCGGGTTTCATAAAATGAGGTGAATTTCTTGACTAGCTGAGAAACTGTTAGCTTCTCAAGAAGGTCTCCGCTGCATGGAGTTAGTTGGATAATATCGGTCATTTTGACGATAAAAAGTTCATTTGAACACGTGTATGATTCTGAATTGTTACCGAAATACAGCTGTTTGCATCTGACCTTAGATTTTTGTTTGTGTGTTTGGATGAAGAGCGAAGTTTACAAAAGGAAAGTGAATATACGAGACGAACTGCTCGCCCGCGTTTTGGATGCTGCTGCCTACATAAAGAAATGTGAAGATCAACTGAGACGAACAACACGCGATCTTCGCGCACGAGTTGCAAAGTGCATTGGGGTTGACGGCGGGATTTTCGGACATTTATTGTGAATTTTAACAAATTTTTCATTTCTGTGCCACAATTTCGTCATTTAAACATAAAATTAAAATTAAAATTAACTCTAAGCAAATTTTCTTTCTTTTTTACCATGCACAATGCCTTTGTATTTGTAGAATCAAACAACTCGTATCTCGGTAAACATTCACAATTACGCGTATGTGTGTAGAACTTTTGTCTCACAATGACCGCTACTATCACCTCCTAAAGTATTGACCTTTTCTCCTGAATCACCCTGTATTTCTACGTGTGTATGCTTAATAAGAAATAACGCTTTATTTTTGTGTCCCCTCTTGTGGTTCCCATACAAATGCTTAATTACGCATGCAGCCAGCCATCTGTTTGATGTTCTTAAGGCTTATCACCAGGCGGCGCCACTGTCATGATACGTAGTAGTTATGATGACAGATTCTCATTTACGAGTAATTCCGTTGTTCATTTCTTGCAGCACACCAAATTCAATGTGCCGGTTAAGAAGACAAAGTGAGCAGTGTTTCTTTGCACATTTATGAAGTTTATTACACGAAAATAAGGCCCAATCAAATTTTAACGGAGTGTTTTTGCGTCCATTGTCAACACTACGTAACCTTAAGTTTGTCGAGAAAACAGTTTCTTTCGAACACAATATTCATTTTCAGATATTGTTCGTTAAATTACCTAACCTGAATTAATGCAGAATCTTTAGAAGGAGGGCATTTTAAGTAAGGTATTAAATTCGACAGAATCACATGCGCTGAGTGGTGCTGCTATCTGAAAGTACACTATGAAAGCTTTCAGGTAAAATTTGATAAAGCAGTGCCAGCTGAAGCCAAAATTTCACTGCTGTTTCTTGCTATCAATTTCTCCTCCTTTTCGTAACATCTACAAAATCTAAATTCCTTATATACATTTGAAGTTGAAAAATTTGAAGGCGTTTGAATGTTGTTTTGTGACTGGAAGTTATCTACTTCGCAGTTTTCAGCAAATCCCTCCCCCATTTCACCCGAGGGCTTCATGCACTGAAGGGTGGTAAGGTTTTGAACACTGATTACACCCAACCCTTGTTTTGCGCTCTAGTTACGTTCCTGAAGAAGTGGGCATAAATATAAAATTATATTCCCTTAATAAATAAGACGTTAGTGTAAGAGAATGCAGCCTGCCAAAGGACGTTAAACTGAAAATGAGAGATGCAAATTAAGGAGTGGTGTAAATTGGCAAGGGGCGTTAAAAGAAAAGGACGTAAAACAAGGGCTGCGTGTACATGTAAAAATGTTGAAAGCCGAGCCCGAATGTGCTACTTGCATCATCATCATCATCATCATCATCTTCAGCGTAACCTCTAAACTCCACGGAAACCCTGCATGTGGCAGGAACGATTGCAACGCCACCAGTAATGCCGTAAAAGAGTTCTTCCAAAAAATGATCCTGCTTACCCTCTTGTCCCATGCACCTGAACTTACCCTATCAGTACGTTCATGGAATAGAATTCTTCTTGAGAAGCTGACAGTTCCTTAGCTAATAAAGGAATCCCTCCCGGCCCGTTTTTTAGAACAACTTGAAGGTGCGTTTCTCTGTTCACAGGCTCCAGCCACCTGTCCCTGTCTTAAGCCCGATTACCCCATCTGACATAAGTCTTCTGAAGCGGTCCCTTTCTGTCAGGTTTCCCATCAGAGCGCTGTATGTAGTGTAGTCCCTCGAAGGAACGGACTAATAGGGGAGTGGGTGGTCCGATAATGCCGATTGTCCGGCACTTCCAAATTTTATATATATATATATATGTATAGGCCTATATAGCGTAGAAAGTCGCCGAAACAGTAATACAGTACTGTTTATCCTATAACACTAATGCCTACACATAACACTGTATAAAACTCTCCTGTTAGCACTATCACTGTGTCTGGAAGCCATCGTTAATTGGAACTTAATAAACTTCAGATAAATATGATAAATCCGTGATCCAGGTTATGAAAAGAACAATACGCTACTACACTCACACGAGTGTCAGCAAAGACTAAGCGCTCGTCCGCGTCCGTCACGTAGCGGCCGCTTCGCTAATTAACATTAAAGACCGCTAATTTCACATATCGCCATTGCGGACGAAAATTTCGGAACCAACAGATTACTTACTAAGTCGGTCCTTCCCTCTTCTACCTACTTGTTTAGAGTAGGTGTCGGGGGTTTTTGTGATTTTTCACTTGATCACACTCAAACACACACCACAATCGGTAGGACTCCTCTGGACGACGGATCGGCCCGTCGCGGAGACCTCTACCTGAAAACAGAAACATTGTACAAGAGACAAACATCCATGACCCCGGAGGGATTCGCACCCACGATCCCAGCAAGCGCTCGGCCGCAGACCTACGCCTTAGACTGCGCGGCCACTGGGATCGGCGAATCAACAGATTTGGTCCGTTACTTCGGAAATCCGTACAAAACACTTTCGTTAATTCGATGGGCCTACAGTATTTCTCTTTTCTCCCATACCTTCCACACGCCGCACCTAACTTCTCCGCCTTAGATGATGTATGTATAATCTACAGAATTTTTGTCGGAAAACCTAAATGGAAGAAGGTAATTGGGAAACCCAGGAGTAGATGAAAGGATATTTTTAACTCTGATGTTAAACTGATGACCTGTTTTAAGCTTTTTTACCGACGTTGGCAGTTGCTGAAGTTATGTGAATGGAATATAAGGAGCACTGATGAAACGACAGGGATGGAGGAAAACCGAAGTACTTGGAGAGAAAGAAGTCCCGCTGCCATTTTGTTCACCAAAAGACCCATGTGGAATTTCCTGGAATCGGACCAGAAACACAGCAGCGGCAGGTGGATGACCAAGCGACTGAGACATATACGTCCCCAAGTAGGGTACGATGAACAGACCTGCATTTATCTACCTCAGAACAGGGTCCAGTGGTGGGCTAGCATGTACAAGGCGATAAAGTTGCGGATTCTATAGAAGGCGAGGTATTTTTTCTGTAGCTGCGATGCCATCAGCTTCTGTGCTGCAAGCACTTAGGATGCGCGCTCGCGAACAGAGTCGGGTCCGTCAGACTGTAGAGTGGGGGGTGCACACCGACCGAGTTGATTCTCAAGTGCCCCTGAATGCAGTAGGCTTTTTTTGTGCAGAAGAGCCCCTCGGCAGAAGCTACGGACTCACTGCGGCCTTGAGGCTGTCCCAGTGCCACTTTGTTCACCAAAATCCCGCATGGACTGACCAGCATGGCCTTCGCAATTGGCGTTTAGTACTCTTTTCAACTGTGCATATGCTCAGAAATCTACAGCGAAGGAAAATTTTTACCTGTTAGTTTTGCAAGTAATTATGTGCAGAAGGAGGCTGGGTCGGAAGAGAGGAAACACGCACGTATATCCGATGAATATGAAGAGAAGGGAATGCGGAATATTTAGCCCATCTCCTGAGCAATTTTTACCGAAACGCTGGCTAGGTAGTCTATGTTTCGGTGTTCACAGTGAGGGAGGCACAGTAGATTGGCTGGTGCTCCTGAACTAGAAGGATCAAACGTTCTACATTCATTTCCCAACGCAAAATAGCAGCCGTCACTCCCGATCACTGGAGTCGGACTGACGAAAATGAAACATGCAGCATCAAGACTCTAACTCGGCAAGGCTCGTGGGACTCGACTCGACTCGACTCTGCTGGTGTGTACTACTTGCAGCACGCGGCCATTGTAGGTGAACCCAGTAGTCTCTGCCGCGTATTTGCGAGTCGATTGGACTCGACTCGACTCGACTCGATTCGACTCGAGTCGACCCGACCCGACTCGACTCGATTCTGCTCGTGTGTACTAATTGCAGCACGCGGCCATTGTAGGTGAACCCAGAAGTCTCTGTCGCGTCTTTTGAGTCCGATTGGACTCGACTCGACTCGACCCGACTCGGCTCGACTCGACTCGACTCTGCTGGTGTGTACTAATTGCAGCACGCGGCCATCGTAGGTGAACCCAGAAGTGTGTGCCGCGTCTTTGCGAGTCCGACTGGACCCGACTCGACTCGGTTGGTGGGCATGCACCTTTAGTGTGGTCATTCAGGCAATTTGAACCTGTTTAACAAAACATTCATCACACCAACGAATACAAAATTGATACATAAAAATGTGCTCTTGTATTGATTCTACATGTTTCGACGTCATTTACGCCATTTTCAGGGAAATTTACACCAAATATGAAACTTACTAAAATAAAATAGACTACAAAATAACTAGTAGGTTTTAAATTTTAGCGTAAGTCTCCCTGAAGATGGCGTAAACGACACCGAAACATATAGAAGCAATATAAGTATGTATTTTTATGTATCAAGTGTGCATTCGTCGGTGTGATAAATGAATACTTCAGTTACAAGGGACACGGAATAAACAGTGTCAAAATGGCCGTGTAACAAATTTTGAGTCTTGGTTTGACCTTCATGCGTGGTTTGGTTTGAATGGTTCAATTGAAACTTATAGGATATTTCTTGTGCAGCGCGTTAATTACTAAATTCAGTAATTTATAAGCTAAACTTGCGGGCAGATATACAAATAAATCGTCATTTGCTTGTTGGAATATTTGTGGCTGTATTGTCTTGTGCAGGGGCCGTGCGATCCTTATCGCCTGTAGCGGTATGTCAACTTCACATGTCTGCGCGACTTTCTACAAGACGGCATGCAGCTTTTACTCTCTGTCTATTACTGCAGTCAATAACATGCGACGCGCCTGTGTCTAGCTTCATCAGGCACCGACTGCTGGCCGGATATCGGCTACGAAACTTTCCCGTGTGTGTAAAATGACGCGATTTCAGGCTTCTGTCGCGGTGTAAATAAGGTCTTCGCTCTTACACAATGTAGACTGGTAGTTAGTTACCCAAGTTTCGGGCAACATATGGGCCCCATCTTCAAGGGTAAATGATGATCACCGACGTTTCGGGACAACCTGTCGGTCCCCTTTGCAAAGTTTATTTCAGGGCAACCTATCGGTCTCATCTTCAAGGGTCAATGATAACCACCGACGTTTCAGGAAAACTTATCGGTCCCACTTGCAAGGTGCATTTCAGGGCAACCTATCGGTCCCATGTTCAAGGGTCTGTGATAACCACCGACGTTTCGGGACAACCTGCAGGTCCCGTGTGCAAGGTTCATTTCAGGGTACCCTATAGGTCCCGTTTCAAGGGTCAATGATAACCACGGACGTTTCGGGACAACCTGAAGGTCCCAGCTTCAAGGGTCAATTGACCCTTGAAGCTGGGACCCATAGTTGGCCCGAAACGTCGGTAACTGACTACCAATCTGCGCTGCGTCACATCCCAGAAGAGTGTAATCTCATGGCGGTTATTTTTGTTAATTGGTTAATAACTCGACCAATTAATTAATTTATCATTTCTTAATCACATTCGATGTTCAAATGGTGGTCTTCTTTTGGGTTCCTGTACCGTGCAGTGTTTTAATGTTCAGACGTTTCGGAGGAACCTACTGCCTTAACCTTCAGGGTGACTGAATTAGATTCAGGCAAATGCTGAAGTGGGTTTTGAGGGTTCCACAGCAGTTAGACCTTTACTGTGGCTTTCTATGCCATGACACCGTGTAGTCTGGTAGCTGGGTACGAACGTTTTGGAAGAACAATTTGCCTCCAACTTCAGTGCAGTTAACGGAGGCACGTACCTACCGGAATGCAAGGAGCTTTAACACGGAAAGACAATATAAATTCCAGGTTCCTCTTTCTGAAATTTGGGCAGTTTTCCACAAAGCGTTGTTTGCATTGCCGTACTAATTTCCTGTGTTCTCCTCTGTATAGCGAGTCGTTACGGGCTGGAAGGTCCGGGGATCGAATTCCAGTTGGGGTGAGATTATCCGCACCCGTCCAGGCCTGCCTTTGGCCCCCCCCCCTCCCTCCCGCCCCCTGTGCAATGGGTAACTGATCTCTTTCCCGGGGTAAAGCGACCGGAGCGTGGCCTTGACCACCCACCACGAATCTAGCGCCGAGGCTAAAGAAAGAGTATAACTATGCCTCTCTATTCCTCTCCTGGGTCTTCGTGGCTTGTTATAGGGTGAACTTGAAATTTTTAGCTTTACCTTTGCCTCACTTGCCTGAGGCTCTGGCATTGTCAGCACTGCAGTAGACTCTACATTGTGTTACACACTGCTGTGCTGTTACCAACTCAGTAATGTAACCGCCAAAAGCCAGTAGCAGATGTTTTATGCAGACCTAAAGAACGTTCGACTTAAGGTCTTGCCAGGTGTTTCAACTTATTGTACACAAGAGATATGTGAGGATTTATATAAAGCTAGTTTTATACTTCAGTTTGTTTCTTTTAACATTAATCTTTTAAAGTCTAGCGGTAACTTTACGTACCACCAGGTTTAACATTAAAAAATTCTACGTGGTGCCCACATTGCGTTTATGTGTTTTGTACGGATCTCAGAACAAACAGCAACTTTTGCCTTATAAAACATTAAGAGACTGGTTTTTATAACCGAAGTGGAGAGTGTTTACAGCGCGGTACGCACTGAGTCCTTATATAAAACAGATGAGCTTCGTCCTTAAAGGGTTAAATTACCAGTATACTACAAACCACAACACATTTTGCGTGATTTCAGGCTTCCGCCGCGAAGCAGATGAGATATGCGCTCTTCTGGGATATTACGCAGCGTCGAATGGTAATCCTTTACCGACGTTTCGGGACAAACTATCGGTCCCATCTTCAAGGGTCCAGAAGTCCAATTTCTTCATGGATATGATGAAATGTGCAAGATATGTGACTAGGTCTGGCTACATTGACGTCTGTTTTTTTTTGTTCTGAATTTACGCGGATGTTGTAAAGGTTTTGATAACCATTCGACTGCCGATTTTGTGTATGTGTGTGTGTGTGTGTGTGTGTGGTTGTTTGTTGTGATGGTTACATTATTGAGATGAATTTGTGAACTTGGGATGGGCACGCTCTAACCTGGAAGTTAAGTTTTCAGGCGCTTTCGCAAAACTGCGAAAAGTGACTATTGGCTTCGTCATGTCTGTCTGTCCGTCCGTCTTCATGAAACAACTCGGCTCTCACTATACGGGTTTTAATGAAATATGATATTTGTGTATTTTTTTGGAAATATGTCGAGAAAATTCAAGTTTCATTAAAATCTGACAACAATAACGGGTATTTTATATGAAGACCTGTATACATTTATGATAATATCTGGCTGATTTTTTCTCAGTATGAGAAACGTTTTAGACAAATTTGTAGAAAAAATCAAAGTCACACGTTTGTTGTCCCATAATGCCTTTCGAAAATCGTGCCGTTTTTGAAGTAATGTGTGAAAAATACGGTACAGCCAGACAGGCCACAGCTGACAATATAATACGGCGCATGCGCTTTGCATGCTGGATAACTAAGGCTACAGACACACACTCAGAATATGTAATACTTATTGCTTTTCTACGGCAACAATGGTTATGCGAAGGCCCCTAAATGTTACTTTATATGTACGCGGCTTGTGTTGCTGTTTATGTCGCTGAGTTTAGTTCCTTGACACAGTTACGATCAGTACTTCCACGTAAACCGTCCTTCTAATCTGTCCGACGTAGTGTCTTATTCTTCTAATTTTTCAATGTTATCTGCTAACAGAATTTTCATAAGATACTTATGGAATTGATTAGGTTCATGCTCTATTTTATTACAGAATCTTTCCTTTGTATCATCATTTCTATCCTCGGATGAGGCACGCGCTTTCACCACAAAAATGTCACACCAGCGACCTCTTAGTACCGGCGTTATGTCCTGACAAATTGTCACCAACAAAACCCACCAAAGTACCAATTAATTTGTTCTGAATTCCCATTAGTGGAAGTTAGATGTTTTTCATCCCACTGTTTATTGTAAAGTAAATGAACAGTGTTTTGCCACCGTAAACACAACTTTGTTATTCATAGAGTAACGTGCCAGTCACTTTAGCAAAGTGTGTCGACAATGATTCGTCATCATCTGGGTAATCAAAGGGTGGAAACATGCAGAATACAGAGCTTTGTATACGTAAATAAAATGTCACGTGTCTATTTAATGGAGTGATATCTAATTCATTCCTGGAACAATTCGGCTTCCATTGGAAGGATTTTCATGAAATTTGACAGTTGAGAATTTTTTGGAAACCAGTAGAGAAAATTCAAGTTTGATTAAAATATGACAAGAATAACGGGTACTTTACACGAGGACCTAAGTACATTTATGGTATGTCGTTGAATTATTGTTAGAATAAAAAATATTTCAGACGAAAATGTAGAAACCACATTTTACGTTCAATAAGTTTTTTTTTCGAAAATCGCGCCGTTTATGAGATACTGTAGGAAAACATGGTACAGCCAGACAGACCACAGATGGCAATATAATACGGCGCATGCGCTTTGCATGCTGGATAACTAAGGTTACAGACACACACTCAGAATATGTAATAGTTATTGCTTTCCGACGGCAACAATGGTTATGCCAACGCGCCTCAATGTCACCTGTATGTGTACATCGCCTGTCCTGTTTAGTGTGGTCTGCATATTTACGGGTACACAAGACTGCATGCAGGGAGGTACGTGTAAACGAAGACTACATAAGCTTTAGATCGCGGCCCTTCAGGGCGGCACTAGATATATCGTCAGTGGTCCCTTCCTAATTTGGATCCCGGTAATCCGGATCCCCAGATGGTCCGGAAAATTTTAGGTCGACTATAGCCCAGTATTTCCCATGGAAATGATTAGTACAATATAATAATAATTACAATTATAATAATAATAATTATTATTATCATCAGCCGGTTCCAGTGGCCTCGCGGTCTAAGGCATAGGTCTTTGGCTGATCACTCCCTGGAACTGCGAGTTCGAATCCCGACAGGGGCATAGATATGTTTCTTGTGTGTGTTGTCAGGTAGAGGTCTTTGCGACGGACCGATCACCCGTCCAGAGGAGTCATACCGAGTGTGGTGTCTGAGTGTGACCGTGAAGCCTCCATAATGAGAAGGCCCTGGCCCACTGGGTCTGTACAGCTATGAGAAAAATTATTATTATATTCTTATTCTTCTTATTATTATTATTATTATTAAATGTTTTAGGGACAATTTTTCCACGTTAAGGCATTTTACATTAACATTGATTTATGATATCTTGTGTGCTACCTCTACCACGGAATTTCCCTTCTTTGGTCTGGATTGCCTTTTAATCCGTGACGGCCCTCCCTCCGTACACCATATACCTTACCTCCCGTACATGACCGGTCTCTGCTGCATTGAACAGGTGACCTCCATTTGGCGTGCCTCGCAGTACTGCGTGATGTGCGTTTCGGGTTCTACAGAAATGCGTTACGTTCTTTTGTTTCGGAAAATAGACCGCCAAGGTCAAATTTTTGCTCCCTTTGTTTAACCCAGATAAAGCAGGAAGGTACGATCTGAAGGCGTCCATGCTTATTTTATTGCCCAAGGTGTCAACATACAATTTTCAATTTTTGGACAATAGCCGTCGTCCGAATGTTTATATTAAAGCACAATTTCTCGGAATTTGGCTCTTTTTCTTTTTCCGGGCGAGGGTCGTTAGCGCCTACCACAATATATTCACTTGAAACACGTTTCTGTAATGTCACTAATGTGTTGAAGGAACAAAGACTGGGGGTGTTCGAGAATAGGGTGCTGAGGAGGATATTTGGGCCTAAGAGGGACGAGGCGACAGGGGAGTGGAGAAGACTACATGTCGAGGAACTTAATGACCTGTACTCATCATCAAATATTATTCGGGTAATCAAATCGAGAAGAATGAGATGGGGGGGGGGCATGTAGCACACGTATGGGGAAAAGAGAGGTGAGTACAGGATTTTGGTGGGGAGACCTGAGGGAAGGCGACCACTTGGGAGACTCAGGCAGAGATGGGAGGATAATATTAAAATGGATGTGCAAGCAGTGGGATGGGGCATGGACTGGATTGAGCTGGCTCAGAATAGGGACAGGTGGTGGGCTCTTGTGAATGCGGTAATGAACATCCGGGTTCCATAAAATACGGGGAATTTCTTGACTGGCTGAGAAACTGTTAGCTTCTCAAGAAGGCATTTACTCCATGGAGTTAGTTAGTTAGTTAGTTAGTTAGTTAGTTAGTTAGTTAGTGTTTTGGGAATATTTCCAGTGCCACGGTTCACTCAGACACTACGTTTCAAAAACAAACAGTTTTCTTCAGCAGGTGTACACCTGCTGAAGCAGACTTAAGTGTCTGAGTGAACTGTGGCAACGGAAATATTCCTAAGAACACATTAGTGATATTTCACATGTGACACCATTGTCGAGGAATTTTAGTGTATTTTTAAACTTCTGTAAACTTGATATAACTGTTTGCACCGTGCACTTCTATTCAGTTATTGTCTAAAAAGTTATCAAAAGTAACTGCACCACTTAATGCTTAACAAAAGTAGTTACACGATCATTTCGGCTCCGACATGTTTCGTTGGCGGTTACCAACCATCATAAGGGACAGTTGCTACACTGCAACTGCAACGCCGCTGTCATAACAAGACGGACTATGTTTTGTACCAGCCACGAAAGACATATATCGACTCCGTGCTGATTAAGGAAATGTTCCAATTCCAGCTTCCTGCCGCGAACACCATCAGAATTCCAGCAGGCCATCAGAGTTCTGTTAACTTTGTGAAACAGGGGTGTGAACACTACTGTGAATAGCAAAAGGGGTGAAATTCTTTGGGTTGGACGTCACATATAAGAAAAAACACATCAAATAACTAACCATAAATATAAATACATAAAAATAATGAAAAAATTTAAAATAACAAGAAGAATACAAAAAATTTTAGTACGGATAATTATCACAATTAACCCTTTAAAGACGAAGCGTATCCGTTTTATATAAGGACTCAGTGCGTACCGCGCTGTAAACACTCTCCACTTCGGTTATAAAAACCAGTCTCTTAATGTTTTATAAGGCAAAAGTTGCTGTTTGTTCTGAGATCCGTACAAAACACATAAACGAAATGTGGGCACCACGTAGAATTTTTTAATGTTAAACCTGGGGGTACGTAAAGTTACCGCTAGGCTTTAAAAGGTTAATTTAACAAATCTTAAACCGAACAGACTTTCCCCTGAATATATGCCTATCAGTATCGCTACTGACGGCAACAGCTGCTGGCGTGTATCTAGTATAAAAATTCTCCCTGATTATGGTGGTAGCCGCCACCGAAATATGTCGGAGCTGAAATGACCTTATAACGACTTTTGTTAAGCATTAAATGGTACGTTATTGCTGCAAGCTTTCTAGACAATAACATTTCTATAAGCCTGAAATAGCTGGGGGCGCATTCTAAGCCTTACACGGCTTCAAGACTGGGATTATAGAAATGAATCACTCTCAGGGTCGTTCTGTTTGTTGTCTGTTTGTGATGTTATTTGTAGGTAGAGACCTTGTGACAGGCCAGTTGTGTAAATGCGTCCTACTGCATTTCTATAAAATCCATAGCTTCAGACATTGATTTTGTAACTGAATGGGCGGGCCCAGCTAATCTGCAAGGCTAACATCTGCAACGTATCAGAATTAGTATCTCAACATATGTCAGTGAAGTGTTTCTTCTGTGCCAATCATGGCTTTTGTTTCAGTCTGCATGTGTTGTACAGGCCGTCCAGTAACACGCACATGTTCCGTGTTACTGGTATACAAATCAAACTTAGACATATCTGGAGAATTTTTTTATGTTATTCATTTCCGTGCATATGATCAATATAGCAAAGCAGAAACAACTTATGCGCAGTATTATTGTTTATTTATTTAACCTTTGCTTTTAGTTCATCTCCCCGACTCGTTTTGGCAATACTTTGCCATTATCAAGGGCGCTACATCGAATTGCATAAGATGTGCATTAATATTTGAAATATAAAATGTTAAAACTATTAAAAATGTTAAAAATCTTCTATAATTTTTTTAACCTTTTAAAGCCTAGCGGTAAGTTTACATACGACCAGGTTTAACATTAAAAAATTCTACGTGGTGCCCACATTGCGTTTATGTGTTTTGTACGGATCTCAGAACAAACAGCAACTTTTGCCTTATAAAACATTAAGAGATTGGTTTTTATAACCGAAGTGGAGAGTGTTTACAGCGCGGTACGCACTGAGTCCTTATATAAAACAGATACGCTTCGTCTTTAAAGGGTTCTATGCTGCACAATTCTTGTTTTGATGCTACGGTGCTGTTTCTGGCGTGACGTCCCGAATTCACGTAATTCCAAGGTTTGTTTTGTGTCGTGGGACATCCCCGGCATCAGGCCGAGTGTATCGAGTTACTCAGCTGACGTGTTCCACCACGCTCCTACTTGATACACTCGGCCTGATAGCTGGGATGTCCCACGACACAAAACAAACCTTGGAATTACATGAATTAGGGACGCCAGGCCAGAAACAGCACCGTAGCATCTGAACAAGAAT
The DNA here is from genome assembly GCA_013340265.1 of Coptotermes formosanus. Classification (NCBI taxonomy): domain Eukaryota; kingdom Metazoa; phylum Arthropoda; class Insecta; order Blattodea; family Rhinotermitidae; genus Coptotermes; species Coptotermes formosanus. The sequence continues at coordinate 11,708 of BLKM01010217.1, read as the reverse complement.
TGTGCAGCATAAATTAAAAAATATTATAGAAGATAGCTGTTGCCGAAACATGTCGGGGAGATAAACTAAAAGATAAAGGTTAAATAAATAAACAATAATACCGTGCATAAGTTGGTTCTGCTTTGCTATATATATCTCGAGAAATTTAAAGGTAAGAAGACTAGAATGGGCTGGTTATCTGCTAAAATATGTCTGAAAATAGGACCGTAAGGAAAATACATCTGGGGAAACCGGTTGGAAGAAGAAAATCAGGAAGACCAAAACTGACGTGGTTGGACTGTACTGAGAATTATCTGAAATTGATTGGTGTCAAGAGATGGAGGAAGAAAGCAGAAGGCAAATCCGTATGGGCTATCATTCTGAAGGAGGCACTTGTTAAACTATAACCACCATATGCCAAAGAAGACCAAGAAGAAAATATGTCGAGAAATTACCGTCAAAATTGTCCCTAATTCTAAGGCACATGTCTAGTGCCTGTGATGTGTCTGGCAGTGTATTCTCCATAAGGTTACGTGATCATTGTCACGTAGGCCAGATCGTCAAGTGAAACAAACCTACACTTGCAGAGGACAAAAAAAAAACAGTGACTCATAAAGGTTAGGGATAAGTAATGCTGAGAAAGTTTGCAACGTGAAAATAAGAAAGCTGTATTGAATAGTCACCAATGGGCTTCCTTTGCCTGCGTTCAAACAGAGATTTTCTCTAGCCTAAAATCGAAGATGATACGTATATAGTGAGACCTGTCTTAAACGGAACCTGGACATAAAGGAAACTTGTCTTTAACGGAAAAAACTTTACAGATCCGTAGATCCAAAATTCAGTTACCTGCATTAAACGGAACGTTCGTGCAACAGGGAAAAATTTCGGTCCTTTGCAGTTCCGTTATAGGCAGGTTTAACCCTGTATATATACGTATCTATATCGCTCATGAAAAGGGCAGATTGTTGTAACCCACTGAGTTTGTCAAATTGAGATTTCCGCTTTGCTGGACAGTTGAGTTACAAACACACACCTCCTGCAAAATGTTGTGCCCATAAGGGAATTGTTTGTCCTCGTATTTTCGTAAAAACGTAACATGCTGAAGTGCTGATCTGTTCAGGATCTGTCAAGTTTTTTCTGTCTCCAGTAAAATGTGTGTCGGTGGGATGCTGTTCCGTGAGGGTTATATACAAATGGGATGCTGTTCCGTGAGGGTTATATACAAATGGGATGCTGTTCCGTGAGGTTTATATACAAATGGGATGCTGTTCCGTGAGGGTTATATACAAATGCAGTCGAACCCGTTTATAACGACATCGGTTTATGCAACACCTCGCCTATTGCGTCGGATATTCTGTGGTACTAATTAATTCCTCACTGTTAACCATAAAATTATACTTCTCGGTTATAACAACACTCGTTTGTAACGACACAAAATATTCAGTCCCTTTCATGACGTTATAACTGTTTTCGACTGTATGTGTACACACACACGCGCGCGGGCGCGCGCGCACGCATGCACGCACGCACGCACACAGTTGAACTCGGTTATAACGTCATAAAAAGGACTGAATGTGTGCGTGCCTGCGTGCGTGCGTGCGTGCGTGCGTGCGTGCGTGCGTGCGCGCGCGCACTTGTATGGAAGGCTGCAGTCTCTTTCCTTCAGAACAACACATAATCATCTTTGATGACTCAGTTAATATCTAACGCAGTTAGAGTCCCTCATAACTAATATTTCGCAGGAATATAGTGCCTCCATCTTCATGGTGTCACATTTTATGAACGTATGTAGACAGCTGCATATGTGTGTTTATTCAATGAATAAGCGTTGTGGCACGAATTACCAGTACAGGCTACGGTGTTTCGGTACGTGACGCCGTTTAGATTTCTAGGTTGTTACCAACATTGCGGAGTTATACCTGATTCTTTATCCTAATCAAGGCTCATGATTCTTTCTTTCTTTCTTTCTTTCTTTCTTTCTTTCTTTTTTTCTTTCTTTGTCTGACCTCTTCTACCTACTCATGGCAGATGTCGAAAGTTATTGTTGCGCCTGATCACACTCAATTACACACACGCACAGACCCTCGGTAGAACTGCTCTGGATGACTGATCGGCCCTTCGCAGAGACCTGACAACACACGTCACTCACAAAAGACGGACATCCATGCACCCGGGGGCATTCGAACCCTCAATCGCAGTAAGTGAGCGGTCACAGAACCACGCCTTAGACCGCGCGGCCGCTGGGATAGGCTATTTTAAAACTATACAACTTAACGTTTCAAAGCCTAGCGGTAACTTTACATACGACCAGGTTTAACATTAAAAAATTCTACGTGGTGCCCACATTGCGTTTATGTGTTTTGTACGGATCTCAGAACAAACAGCAACTTTTGCCTTATAAAACATTAAGAGACTGGTTTTTATAACCGAAGTGGAGAGTGTTTACAGCGCGGTACGCACTGAGTCCTTATATAAAACAGATACGCTTCGTCTTTAAAGGGTTAATCAACTAGTCGCTTGGAGCAGAATCCTCTTTGAGAACTGAGGCCGTCAAGAAATTCCTAGCTTGTTATGTGACCGTAAAGTTGATTAAAATGTTTACAAGAGCACACCATCTTCTCTATCCTGAGCTAGATGAATCCATTCCATTTACCCCATCTTGCATCTTTACAATTCCTCTTACATATTCTCCTATCTATGTCTAGGTCTTCGAAGTGGTCATTTTCCTCAGCTTTACCCACAGAAATCCTGGACTATTTCTCTTCTTCCCCAAGCCTGCCACATTTCCCGTCCATTTTGTCTTCGAGCAATCCACTACTTCTGGCGGGCGCTCTAGATATGGTGCTTCTCAGTGCGCCATTTTGTCTAGCCTTCAGTGAATTTCTTTCTGTTAGGTAAAGCGGATTTCTTATTACTCATTTTTGGGTCCACTGAGAAGGGGAAGTGATGGGGATATTTTTAATGTGATGTCTTCAAGTGATGTGCAAATGCAGCTTGCCATCTTAACTCTGTAGCGTACAGTAGCTAGAATATTTGGCACCTGCTTCAGCTTTAAGAAAACTCTACATTATAACAGAATTAAACCAACAAATTTGCAATATTTAGTTTTATTTCACTTTGTTTTTATTTCAGCTTTTCCCCGACATGTTTCTGTATTTTTATTGCCATTTTCAAGGGGGTTACCTTAATTACATAAAACCTCTTCAGCGTGCACTAACATGTGACTCTTAAAATGTCTAAAATTTCTAAAATTAACAACATTTTAAGAGTCACATGTTAGTACACAAAGAGATTTTGTATAATTAAGGTAACCCCCTTGAAAATGGAAATAAAAATGCCGAAACATGTAGGGGAAAAGTTGAAATAAAAACAAAGTGAAATAAAACTAAATATTGTATCTTTGTTGATTTAATTCTGTCATAATATAACTAAGTTACGTGCGCGGAAATGAACAACAGAAAACCCTACGTGTTGTAACATTGTACATACGTCTTTCGTATTAATAACGAAGTAGCTATTACCCCACCAAAAATCATTAAAAAACTGAAAGGAAATGAAGTTATTTTCTGCGAGAAACAAATTGAATTTTTATAAATTATTTGGATAGAGTTTCGGCTTCAAATGTTCCAGTGTCTAGGCATCTTATGCACTAATCTTTTTATGGCATTTAAGAAAGCTATCTCAGCTGCACAGAATGTCACCATCCAATGATGATGCTGAACTAGGAAGAACGTAAAGCCCGGTAGTGTCCCTCTACAAACAAATATCGTGCCTTTAGGGGCGGACTGAGAGTAATCAGAAGATGGTCAGTGTACGTGTAACAATTGAAGCGCGTTCGCCTAAAAATTGTTACCATGTAGAAGCCATAAGTATTACACGTTCTGTGTGTCTATAGCCTTAGTTATCCAGCATGCAAAGCGCATGCGCCGTATTATATTGTTATCTGTGACCTGTCTGGCTGTACCATATTTTTGCACTTTATCTCATAAACGGCACGATTTTCGGGAAAAAGTTATTGAACATAAAATGTGTCTTTTGATTTTCTTTACAAATTTTGTCTGAAAAATTTCTCATTCTAAGAATAATTCAGCTAGATTTTATCACAAATGTACACAGGTCTTCTTGTAAAATAGGCTACAAGTTATTCTTGTCAAATTTTAATAAAACTTGTATTTTCTTTATAGATTTTTGGAAAATAGTCAAATACCAAACTTAAGGAAAACCCGTCCAGTGGAAGCCGAGTTGTTCCATGCGGGTGGACAGACGGACATATATGACAAAGCTGTAGTCGTTTTTCGCAATTTGGGAACGCGCTTAACGACGTGTACTCGGGATATATTACTCTTGTAGTGCTGTTGCTCCTGCTGCTAGACGCACCAGTCTCTTTATTGAAGTTGCTGACGTGTTCGAATTCCCAGCCACCATTTTCTTCTTTCCCCCGCTATCTGCATATCTGACTGCCATTGCGTCACACATTCCTTGCATCCATCAGACTCCTTCCTGCCTGCAGGAGCTTTGCATTGCGTCATCTGCAGTCTGCCGTACTTGGAACGCGTTCGTACAGTTTATTTTTTCTGATTCATAATACAAAAAATATTTTGTACACTCATACTTTCTGTTATTCTTAAGCTTTTTCCTTCGTTTCCTTGTTTATCGACACCAAAAATCTCTTCCTATCCGACGCTACGAATTTATTCTCATGGCATGTAACAAGCGTGGCCGGACTAAGGGGAGGGAAAATCGGGCTTCTGCCCGGGAAGCTGAGACGTCCCTGAGATAGTCGTAAATATGGCGCTGGTAAACTGAGGTGTCCACAGGCGAAAGAATTTCGCCGATAATTATCAGCAGTTTAGGCTCCCGTCCTGGAAAATTTTCACCAGCTCCATCGAAGGCCGAAAAAGCTTAAAGAATAGGGGTTTTAAAGGGCGCCAAATTATTAGCCTGCCCGGGGGGGGGGGGGGCGGGGGCACGTGTCTCAGGTGGGCCCTGGTCAGAGGAATTAGCAAATTAAATGGGATGAAATATGTGGCGAGTGAAGAACCAGGAAATGAGAAGGACTCAATCTTTATATCATTTGGCATCCTTTAAAAGTAAAAAGAACGAATTGTATTAAAGTCGTATCTGCCGCTCCGTCCTTCCGTCCATCTGTAACTTAGTCTCAGAGCCTACTCTTTCTTACATGTTTGTAGAAACTCGGTATGGTAGCTTTTCACTAAGTTATACAAATCTTCAGCCATATTCATCTGTAATCAACTCCACTTTATTGGCGTAATAAATGGGTCAACAAACCGGAAGTAAGCATGAATTGAGGCTTCCGCTGCTGTGTAAATAAGTCTTCCATCTTCTGGGATGTTACGCAGGATAGATTGGGCACTTTTTACCGACGTTTCGGAACAACCTATCGACCTCATCTGCACCTGGCGGTGACCGCTTTCCTTCTCAGCACCACTTAAACAACTCAAATCTCTCCTTAATTAGAACAAACCAACAATTACGTACAAAATTCACGTGGTTATAGTTACACTGACATTAGCCCTTCATGTTTCAATGGACATGCTGTCATCTCCAGGGAATACACCTGTAACACTCTGTATTCCCTGAAGTTGACGGCATGTCCAATGAAACATGTAGGGACAATGTCAATGTAAATGTAACATTGTGAATTTTGTGCATAATTGTCGGTTTGTTCTCATTAATTTGTAAATATGCACTGTACGCTGCATATAAAATTCAAATCTCTCGTTCTTGCACCTTGACGCTCCACCGATCCTATTGGTTAGCATGACGTTTTCTGAGAACCAATCACCGCCCATACCATTCCCTGTATAACTGCGTACCTAAGTGTTCCGGGCTTTCTTCTTGGACTTCTTGCCTGTTGAAAATGGGACCGATAGGTTGGCGCGAAACGTCGGTGAATAACCAACAATGTACACTACGTAACATTCCAGAAGAAGGATGATCTCATTTACGTCGCGGAGGAAGCCTCAATCACGCCTATTTCCGGTTTAAGATTTTAAATAAGCTGGGCTTGATTATGGATGAATATAGCTGAAAATTTGTATAACTTAGCAAAAAGTTACCATACCGGTTTTTACAAACATGTCCAAAAGATTAGGCTATAAGGCTAGGTTACAGACGGAAGGACTAAGGGACAGTTATGACCTCAATGTTATTTGAGCTTTTTTACTTTTAAAGGAAGTCAAAATATCCATTCCATGGGTCTGCGGCCGTTCGCATGCCGGGATTGCGGGTTCGAATCCCGCTTGGGGCTTGGATGTCTGTCCCTTGTGAGTGTTGTGTGTTGTCAAGTAGAGGGCTCTACGTCGGGCTGATCACTCGCCCAGAGGAGTCCTACCGAGTGTGGTGTGTCTGAGTGTGATCGTGAAGCCTTGACAGTGAAGAAGCCCTGGCCCACCGGGGGCTGTTGCGCCAAGGGGAAAAAAAAGGAAGCCAAATAAGGTCATGACTCAGTCGTCGTCGATTCCTGATTCCCCCACCCCCCCCCCCAACCCCCCACGTGTTTCATCCTCTAAAGCCAGACGTAAGCTTATGGAATAGTCCTGTTTAAAGGAGAAAGGTAAATGACTGCATTTTGACCGCACCCAAAATATCGACAGTGTAAACGTCAAAAAAATCATAGTCTGAAATGCTTCGAATGGGAGAAAAACTACTAATGCTTCCGTTGGTTTCACAATCGGGAAGGCTGGGGTTTGAATACCGAGCTGGGTGGCTGTTCTGGCTAAACAATTCAATTTGTTTCCTCAGCCCCTCAGCCAAATATATAGTACACTTATCTGCATCTGTGGCTATGGCCACTTCCGTCCACATTCCATCACCCAGCATCACTGGGCAAGATGTAGTATTGTGAAATTCATTGCCCTGTGAAGCAGGAATCGATCTACTGGGGGCGATAAATTGTTCTGCGGTCGTATCCTGTTTACGGTATTATCGTGTCATTTGTCTGGGAGGGCTGTATTAAATCACAGAAGCCTTGATTCATGTTATCTGTCATCAGAACCGCATTCAAACCCATGGCCTCCAGAGCAGGAACTAAGAAATGTCAACCCCTGAGCCATGACTACGGCCTTATGTGTAAGTTGATCTATATATCACCTTTTGCGCAAAGAGCAGACGTGTAAATATATATGTGGCGTCTGTCTGTACTGGTACTGAAGCATGTTTGTCCATAAATATGTTGTTATGTTATTCAGTGTGGTTTCACGGAAGACTGTGTGGATTTAACGGGCTGGATTTACGTTTCATGCTGTGAGGGCAACAATAGGTATGACGTGGAAGACATTATGATTTTGAAAGAATTGTGTCTGTACGCGGTACGGGATATAATATCCCACAGTTTACGGCAGGGCTGTGGAGTCGAAGTCGGAGTAGGAAGCAAATTTATGTGGAGTCTGAGTCGGAAGGAATTTTATGTGGGGTTGGAGTCGGAAGGAATTTTTAGGTGGAGTCGGAGTCGGTAAAAATGTACCGACTCCGACTCCGACCTCGGTCTAAAATCTTAACTAGATACTCCAACTCCAGAGCCCTGACAGCTACAGTAACCATTAGACTTGTACTTAAATATAGGTTATAAGTCTAAACAGTAGCCTGATGATTCGCGTGGTGGTGATGAAATGTCTTATAGGTTTACCGTTATTAATACATATTGAGCTTTTATGAAGGAGTCGGAGTCGGAAGTTTTAAAAATCGAGGAGTCGGAGTCGGAAGTTTTAAAAATCGAGGAGTCGAAGTCGTAGCTTTTGTGTACCGACTCCACAGCCCTGGTTTACGGTAGGAATGTATTGAAGGAAACATAAGCGAGAAGAATGCAGGGGTCATGCAGCATTTGAAATTTATAACTGAAATGGCTTCAGGAGCAACATGGCGCAAACTCTGACACGAATCTCCCAAAGTGCGGCCAGGAGTAGGCCTATTGCTGCATGTGTTCAGGACGAGCGGGCGCACTGGTGTGCTACGCGGGGTTACAGTGGCAGTCTTCACGTGTGGGATCCCGCTGTGTGTCAGTGATGTAGATAATGGAAAGAACGTCAGTATCAATGTAACCGCATCTTAATTAGGTGACAGAGTCTATCTGTGTAGTTGAGCAACATGTTTCGACCTAAATTAGGTCATCTTCAGGCTCTTAACGAACTTAAAAGAACATAGCGAGGAGGATAATGTATAAGTAATCGTCTAACAATCATAGAAAATTATGAATGGCAAAGGATTCTACATTCTCTTATATATAAGTATATGTATACTTATATATAAGTACGTATAACACAACACACAAGCACAGTGGTTAAAATGTGTGTTGTTTCAACTATTAATGTTTTTAATGAACATTTTAACAACTGGGCTCGTTTTAAATGTTAAATGTGTTTCCCCCCTGAAGATGCTGTATTATTGCATAGAAACATGTCGGGCTTTATGTAAAGTGATTGCATTTTGTGTTTTAACATTGCGTACATGTTGATGATAATATACAGGACGTTCCCAAATTAGTTATACAAAACTAATGTGTAATAACACAGACGGTAGAAAACTTACAGTACTGTGATATATATCACAAAATGCAGCGTGTGTTTAAGTTTTGTCTACAGATATTCACAGGTGTTCAATGCGGTTTCCTCATGTCACGCAGCAGATGTCCAATCTGTAAGCGATTTCCTCCCAAATGCTAGGAATCATGTCCGCATCTATGGTCGCAACCGCTTCTGTTATCCGTGCCCGTAGTTCTTCCAAACTTGCAGAAAGGTGGGGAACACAAACTTTGTCTTTAACGTATCCCCCACACAGAAAAGTCCAGGGATGTTAAATCAGGCTATCGTGGTGGCCAGGCTATTTTTCCACGAAATCGCTTACAGATGGGACACCTGCCGCGTGACACGAGGAAACCGCATTGAACACCTGTGAGTATCTGTAGATAAAACTTAAACATATACGGCGTTTTGTGATATATATCATAACACTGTAAGTTTTCTACTGTCTATGTTATTAGACCTTAGTTTTGTATAACTAATTTAGGAACATCCTGTATATTGTTTTAGTACACTGCACATTGTTTAATGTTTGGGTAGGCTCCTAAGTAGAGGTTTATGTGAAGCAAACTACTGCAGTGCCTTCACTGTGTACAGTCCCAGTTATCAGTGTGCGGCAATAAAATAGTCCGCTCACGAACAAGTACTTACGTCTGGGTAAGTCTATAAATTTGCACACAGACTGCTTGATGAGGTCAGGACAATGGCCACCACTAACTGACCTTTCGTGTTTATTTTCTGTTGCGACATAATTTTGCACAATATGGATTACAGTCAAGGTCGGAACGTCATGAAACAATGACAGATTGTTGAAGGAGGGATGACAGCTGACTCTCCGTTACGCAGGCACAGCGAGAGAAGAGTGGCAAAGTCAGTACTCGACCGTGTCATGGCTCTGGCGGTTAGTTGCCGGACTGTCACCGCGGAGGCACGGGTTAGATCCCGGGGTCCGTCCGTGTGGGATTTTTGGTGGGCAAAGTGGCACTGGGACAGGTTTTTCCCCGAGTACTTCGGTTTTTCCTGTCAATTTCATTCCACCGGTGCTCCATTATATGGAAAGACGGAAAAAAATACTAATCATCTTCATCACAGGGTTGCACAATAAGCCTTAAGGCAGCGGTGCGTCCGTAGCGTCTGCTGCGGGGCTCTTCAACATTAAAAGACAGTCGGTATTGACTGAATACTGCGTTTCTAATTTTACATTAAACATCCCGGAATGTTAATATAATATTATAAAGTATTATTTTATTAGCGCAAGCACAACTATTTATTGCTAATACTAACATCAAATTACAGGGCAACATGTTTCGACCAAAACTAAGTCATCATCAGAGCATTTCATAACAAAAAAATTAACTCACGTTTACCTGAACATACCTAATGTTGGTCGAAACATGTTCATCCATAATTTTGTCTGTTAGTAACATAAATGTCGATCCCGGTGGCTGCGCGGTCTAAGGCGTGGGTCTGCGGCCGTTCGCTTGCTGGGATTGCGGGTTCGAATCCCACTGGGGGCATGGATGTCTGTGCCTTGTAAGCGCTGTGTGTTATCAGGTGGAGGTCTCTGCGTCGGGCTGATCACTTGTCCAGAGGAGTCATGCAGAGTGTGGTCTGTCTGAGTATGATCGTGAAGCCTCGACAGTGGGGAGGCCCTGACCCACTAGAGACTGTTGCGCCATTGAAAGGAGTAATACCAACAAATATTAGTGTTGGCGGTAATGAAATGCTTGCTTCCTTAGTCCGTCCCTCTTCTACCTACCTGTTCACAGCAGGTGTCAAGGGTTTTGTAATTTCATTTGATCACAGTCAAGCACACGCCACAGTCGGTAGGACTTCCTCTGGACGAGGGATCGGCCCGTCGCAGAGACCTCTACCTGACAACACAAACACTCACAAGAGAAAAAAATCCATGCCCCCGATGGGATTCGAAACCACGATCCCAGCAAGCGCTCGGCCGCAGACCTACGCCTTAGACCGCGCGGCCACTGGGATCGGCAATGAAATGCTACTTTGTGATATTTCGTTTCTCTTGGCCTGCGTAAGTATGAGGATGAATATGGTAGGCCGGTAATAAGAACGAATTTCTGTGTAAAGCAGCTGGACTGAGACACACACATGCACGCGTCCTTCGCCCGCCGTATGAATGTTCTGTCCTTGTCGATATCTAACTAACTCCATGGAGCAGAGGCCTTCTTGAGAAGCTAACAGTTTCTCAGCTAGTGAAGAAATTCCCCTCATTTTATTGAACCCGGAGGTTCATTACCGCATTCGCAAGAGCCCGCCACCTGTCCCTATCCTGAGCCAGCTCAATCCAGTCCATACCCCATCCCACGTCTTTAAGATCCATTTTAATATTATCCTCCCATCTACGCCTGGGTCTCCCAAGTGGTCGCCTTCCCTCAGGTCTCCCCACCAACTTTGTCGATATAGTGTATATTAGCTAGAAGTTTTCGGAAGAAATGACACTACATTTACTAAATTAAAATCTACATATGCGATTAAAAAGGATTGAAATTGGGATTTAAATGGCAACCAAAAACTCTGCTCACATCGCAAGTAGCCGTGGGTGCCTACATACCGGCAAGATTACAGAGTAAGTTTCGTATCGGTAGACGTTTTTGGTTACGTCTGTTGAAGTAAACAGGAAAGAGGAAAGTTACGTTAATGCTTATGTGTTGGTAGAAGTAACTGGCTGAGAGGTAACGTGTTTCATAAGGACTTCCAATGTTTGTATTGTGACCTCATGTTGTCATTGAACAAATGAAGGAAGTATATTTAGCATGCACAGGAAAAGTGTTATAATATTACAATGCATATCGACGAAGTGGAATGACTTGATTGATCCGGCTGAGGATAGGGACAGGTGGGGGGCTCTTGTGAATGCGGTAATGAACACTCGATTTCGTAAAATTCGAGGAGTATCTTGACTTGTTGAGGACCTGTTAGCTTCTTAGGAAGGACTGTGCTCCATGTAGTTAGGTGGTTAGTTAGTTAGTTAATTAGTTAGTCAGTCAGTCAGTTAGTTAGTTAGTTAGTTGGTTGGTTAGTCAGTCAGTCAGTCAGTTAGTCAGTCAGTCAGTCAGTCAGTTAGTTGGTTAGTTAGTCAGTCAGTCAGTCAGTCAGTCAGTTAGTCAGTCAGTTAGTTAGTCAGTCAGTCAGTCAGTCAGTTAGTTAGTTAGTCAGTCAGTCAGT
>BLKM01010211.1:0-19197 GCA_013340265.1 Coptotermes formosanus | reverse complement strand
GTTTAGTTTAGTTTAGTTTAGTTTAGTTTAGTTTAGTTTAGTTTAGTTTAGTTTATTGTCAGTTGAGCCCAATATACATAATATTACAGCATAATACACGTGGTGCTGCGCCTGCTGACACCAGGTTTTGTGCGGTGCGCAACGCATTCAGCCTCACTAACTAGAAAGGAACAGGTATCACCAATCTACTTGCACTATTCTGCTAGTAATTACACCCCTTATAATGCAGCCTTTTCATGTCCTGATAGTCTCGTGTGGTGCTCCCATTTACATTTGACTTTGTGTAAAAATATGCCTACTTGCCCATTAATGGTTACTACTACTACTACTGCTGCTACGGCTACTACTACTACTACTACTACTACTACAACACACACATTCAAATGTGCTTGAATGGAAGAATCTTGGGTAAAAGAGAAGTTGTGTTCTAGCTGCGGTGCGAATGGGTCTTTTTTGATAAAATGGTGATGGGAGGCAAGACACAAAAGGTTGATAGTTTATTATTGACATAGACCGAAAATGCTGATAATTTATTATTGACATAGACCGAGAAGGTTGATAATTTATTATTGACATAGGTCGACAAGGGCGATAATTTATTATTGATATAGACAGGCAAGGTTGATAACTTATTGTTTACATAGACCGACAAGATTGGTAACTTATTATTTACATAGACCGACGAGGTTGATAATTTATTATTTATATAAACCGACACGGTTGATAATCTTTTATTGACACACGGACAAGGGTGATAATTTATTATTGACATAGACAAGGTTGATAACTTATTGTTGACATAGACCGACAAGATCGATAACTTATTATTTACATAGACCGACGAGGTTGATAATTTATTATTGACATAGACAAGGTTGATAACTTATTGTTGACATATACCGACAAGACTGATAACTTATTATTTACATAGACCGACGAGGTTGATAATTTATTATTTATATAAACCGACAGGTTGATAATCTTTTATTGACATAGACGGACAAGGGTGATAATTTATTATTGACATAGACAAGGTTGATAACTTATTGACATCGACCGACAAGGCTGATAACTTATTGACATCGACCGACAAGGCTGATAATTTATTATTGACATAAGCCGACAAGGTTGATAATCTTTTATTGACATAGACGGACAAGGGTGATAATTTATTATTGACATAGACCGACAATGGTGTCGCAACACTTTTTGGGTAGTTAAATGTCGTAGCTGAAGGCCAGGGGCAGGTCACTTGCACGGCCACGGTGTAAGGGTCCGTCTTCCGCCTCCAGGAAATATGGTGCGCACCTAGAAACTGGTTTGGATGTATGCGTACATCTCGTACTACAGACCTGTTCGAGCTTTTACATGGTGCACGCAACTTCGGCAAAATTTGGCCCGCATGCGGGCAATATAAAATTCAGTACACATATTGAAGAATGTATACGTATAATTGTAGACGGTCTGGGCAAATTTTCAGGATGGATGAAGGAAGGACGGTCAAAAGAATAATAGAGTGGAGACCAATCGCAGTAAGAAGGATTGGTAGACCAAGGTTAACATGGGAGGATGATTTCAGAGCGGATCTGGGAAAAATGAAGATTGAGAATTGGAGTAAGATGGCTACGGACAGAGAAGCGTGGAACAGAAATGTTGAGCAGGCCAAAACTCACAAAGATCTTAACACTGTTAACTCCGTGCATTGTCGTGATATTGTTGCATTAGGAACCAACTAACAACAATTAATATCACAAAGAGTTGTAGCGCCGTACGTATAATGGTACGTATAATTTTATCTGTGTTTTTCTATGCATCATGTACAACAAAAATGTACTGATAATGGTAAAATGTTGCAAAAAATGCAGTTGATATCGTTGACTAGGGGTGTCGCTATTTTTAGCACATTTTTACAAGGTGAATTACCAGTGTAATGTTTGTCTCCATAAACAAACACCTCTAAGTTTTCAAAATTGCTTCGGCGTTCTATTTCGACTTTGCCAAGGAAAGGGATTTAAAAGGCGTTTTGTCATTTCGAACGTCCCAGCGGGCAAGACAACACTCTGTCGCGGGCAACATGTTGCCCGCGAGCTACAGGTGGAGTGGCCTCGCTGCAGTATGCGATGACAGTCTTTACAAGGACAATTTTGGGACAAAACTATAACTATTCGTAATAATAGTAATACATGCACGTTACATTACATACGGACCCAGCCCCTCCCCCTCCGAGATAGTACCCAGATTCATTGACCCTGAATATGTTAACTGCAGCAATTGCCGAAACGTCAGTAAATTTTCATTCCTCTGCGCTACCTAACCCCGAAAGTCGCCCCAACGCCTTTAAAACCTGCCACGAAAATCTAAGGATTTGAATTATAGAAAAGAGCTTTTGAACGTGCTGAAGATGATTAACCCTTTAAAGACGAAGCGTATCTGTTTTATATAAGGACTCAGTACGTACCGCGCTGTAAACACTCTCCACTTCGGTTATAAAAACCAATCTCTTAATGTTTTATAAGGCAAAAGTTGCTGTTTGTTCTGATATCCGTACAAAACACATAAACGCAATGTGGGCACCACATGGAATTTTTTAATGTTAAACCTGGTCGTGTGTAAAGTTACCGCTAGGCTTTAAAAGGTTAAAGAGCAATCTGTCCTTGGATCAGTCCGCCGTCTCTGATGGTTTCGTCACTGGCCAAAAATTTTTGCGAGAGCTATACACATTCAAACCTGAAAGCTTTTCGCACGTAAGAAAGCCTTTACATCGTGAATGCTCCTTTTCCGAAGAAATTCCAAAACACTTGAATTGAGAACTCTGAATTCATGCTGCAGCGTGCTACCTTTCTCAACAGCTCACTGGTCACTGGTGAATGGCTCACCATTGCTAATGTACTTGAATGCGTTTGGTTTGTAGACTGACAGTTCCTCGATTAAAAGAAATAAGATATCGCGTGAAATGCTCTCAACACTGAACACCTCCCAGCCAGCCAATAGAACACCTGCCTTTTATCACTTTCTATTTGGCTTGTGCTTTACGTCCAATAAAAATTATTTTGAACTCCAACTACCTAACTAACTAAACTAACTAAATAGCTCCATTGAGCAGAGTCCTTTCTAAGAAGCTAACAGTTCCTCAGCTAGTCAAGAAATTCTTGACATTTTGTGGGACCCTAAGGTTCATTACCCCATTCAAAAGACCCCGCCACCTATGCGAGATCAATCCCGTCCATGCCTCTTTCTCACTTCTTGAAAATCCATTTTGATATTATCCTCCCATCTACGCCTAGGTGTTCCAAGTGGTCTCTTTCCAGCAAGTTTCCCCACCAAAACCCCATATGCACCTCTTCTGTCTGCAATACGTGCCACGATTGTTACAAATCAATACAGCATGTCAATTGCCTCTTGTACCCTGCTTTTAAAGGCTGGCATACTCACGTATTATGAATATACACTGCGTATACAGTCAGTATTTTGAAACGTGAATTATTACTAAATAGAAAAGCCTGTTTAACCTTTTAAAGCCTAGCGGTAACTTTACGTACCACCAGGTTTAATATTAAAAAATTCTACGTGGTGCCCACATTGCGTTTATGTGTTTTGTGTGGATCTCAGAACAAACAGCAACTTTTGCCTTATAAAACATTAAGAGATTGGTTTTTATAACCGAAGTGGAGAGTGTTTACAGCGCGGTACGCACTGAGTCCTTTATAAAACAGACACGCTTCGTCTTTAAAGGGTTAATGTGTTCCATGTCCGTGCACTATATTATACAAAAACACTAATCACCAACCAACAAATGCACAAAGAGAGTTTTATCATCAATTGTAACACACTCCTACATGTTTCGATCCTGCTGGGTCATCTTCAGGGAACGCCTCCAAAAACAACGCAGTACACAGTCAACAGCACATTCTCACTCGACTATAAAGTGCAACCTTAGTGTAACGACAACAAAAAGTTCTCCCTGAAGATGAACAAGCAGGGTCGAAACATGTAGGAGTGTGTTACAATTGATAATAAAACTCTCTTTGTGCATTTGTTGGTGATTAGAAAAGCCTGTGGTTGCTAGCAGAATATTAGGACAGAATTAGCGTAGTCACGCTAATGACGATCACATATTAATGCTAGAGTCGTTGCAGCAGTTTGGCGGCAGTTCTTGTGTCTTGCGCAAGCGGATGTATCCAATATGCATATGAATTTCTAGCTATTTAACCGTCTAATATACGGAGGCTGAGTTGAATAGAGCTATGGACATTGTTGCCGGCAGCCTTCTGTCCCTCTTGTTGGCCGAATAATGTCGTCAATTCGCTCTCGTTGTCAGATACTTGAGCGCTATCTGGACGACACGGTTGGAGCATGTGTCATACGATTTTGATAATTAGGAGCTGTTTTTTGATCGACGTCACTCGGTTCAAACATCTGTGCTGCGACCTATACCAAATGAAGGAACTTATCAAACATAGGCTCTTCTCTCGGGAAATTTGGCAGAGGCATGATTTCTTGGGGTGCTGAACTCGGAACCTATACAGGGGGTTTTCAAATTTGGTACGAAAATTCAAATTAAATTAGCTTATAAGTCTTAAAAATTGAGAAGTTGAAGTAATATGGAATAACATGTACAGATGAAAATTGCATTCGTGAGTGAAAGGGGACACGCGTGTCAGTGAACCCTTTAAAGACGAAGTGTATCTGTTTTATGTAAGGACTCAGTGCGTACCGCGCTGTAAACACACTCCACTTCGGTTATAAGAAACAGCCTGTTAACGTTTTATAAGGCAAAAGTTGCTGTTTGTTCTGAGATCCACACAAAACACATAAACGCAATGTGGGCGCCACGTAGAATTTTCTAATGTTAAACCTGGTCGTATGTAAAGTTACCGCTAGGGGTTAGAAGGTTAAGCAGCCAGAGTGCCGGGGAGCAGGGGAACAGGCTGGCAGTCAGGCAGCCATTTCCGTCTTTTAATTACACCCTGGCATTTCCCTTATAACAGAGAAAAATCACGGACATGATAATCGAAAAATGCTAGGCATGGCCCGCTCTGTGAGGAAGATATTAAAATAGATATTTAAGAAGCAAGAAGCGAAGGCGCGAACTAGATGGATCTGGCTGAGGACAGGGCCACGTGGCGAACTCTTTAACAGTGTGAACCGTCGGCTTCTATGTAACATGAATTTCTTGACAAGCTGAGTAACTATTACCTTCTGAAGGATTCTGCTGCATGTAGTTATCTACGTCAAGGTCTTGCATCTGGTGTCTGTCCTTAATGTTTCTCCTCCCGAATTTTATGTGGAGTTCTCAACGTCTGTTCCTATACGAATACGCATTATGTTAGGGCAGTGTCTACTGTCTGAGGCAGGGGTCGACAACCTACGCCGGGTACTGTAGTTTCATCTGGCCCACCGCCCACACCTACCAAAGAAAAAAGAATGTTTCAGCAGTTTCTGCTTGTTTTTGCAACCTGGCAACGATGTATCATTACATGCTAGAATTTACACAGTTTTTGTGACACCTTTTTCACTAACATCACGCCATCTGTCGCAAATTTTTCTATCCTTTTTTCTTTTTTGCTGCTATAGTTCAGCCGGTGAAATGTCAAGATTTTTAATTTGTTCACTTGCAAACCGTTTTGAGGGTTTCGATATAAGCTTTAATTTATAATATTTTACTGGTGTTAAAAAGAGACGCTAACATGACACTGAAGATATACACAATCATCTTCTCATCACTTAACAGCTGAATGCAAAAACACTGCTTTTGAGATCCTCACATGCCATGTGTTATTCAGATGATATTTTGTTGCTTTTTAGCATTTCCTGGTTTTTCTCAGTTTCTTTCAAAAGCATTTGGATAATTGTCAATAATACGTTTAATCAACAACAGATGTGACCAAAATGTATTGTCATATTGCTACATTCAGTTGATTAAATGTAATTTCTGTGTGGTCCACCTCATCTCTCAAAATAAGTTTGTTGAGCCCTGGTATATGTTATGGTTCTGCATACTGTACAACACATTAGTGAAGCTGTGTAGCTCATTTTGCCTTATCAGCGAACAGTATCCAGTTGCATCCATCAGAATTAGCTAACATCTATGACCTCTAGTAGACCAAACAGTTTTAACATTAAATAATCAATACAATTTTTAGTCAACCCAACTGTCTTTTATTATAAACACAATGTTTGCCTTTATAAAAGTTTATAAAAGCAATGTGTCTTTATAAAATGCATTTTGTAAAGGTAAATATTGTTTTTATAATAAAAGGTAGTTGGGTGACTAAACATTTTCATTATTTATTTTATGCAACATAATGGGAAAACTTCTTTGAAGTTTCTATATTACTTTTATCTTGCCATAGATGCACAGCTTCTTTCAGTATCCATTATTTATGAAACATTCCTCAGACAATGAACAATATCCAGAGTGATATAACAATATACCACCCACTGTCACAAGCTTCAGTTAGTCATGAAATGTTTGTACCCAAAAATAACATGAAAATAGTTCCTGGCAGATATACATTCGTGGGTGTCTGAACTGAAACCATTGGTCAGCACTGATATGACTATACAGAGTTGTCAGTATAATGTACACAATTGTAGTTATTATAAAAGAAACTGGAGTGCTAGCAGTTACAGATATTAATATCTGGGCTTAATTTTCTAGATTTTCTGTATTTAATTCTGTACTGCCTGTATGCCAAAGAAGAAAATGTGTTGCTTGTAGCATACCCTCAAATGCAACATATGCACTTGCTGCTGGTTATGTCAACAGGTTATGAATTTGTTGTATTTCACAGATGACAACAATTTAAATAGTAAGCAAAATAATTACATAGCTCTTCAGATCAAAGATGCAAGGGTATGCAGCCCTAAAATGGCCCGATCAACATCAGAACACAAAGCCAAATACACAATGAGTACATGTGATCTGTTAAGACTGGTGATGCAGACAGGGTATATGGATTAAACATAAGGACATACTGGAATCACATTTGGAGCAATAAATGGCTAATTATGACTAGTGTTTAAATCCCTGTAATTTGTATACTAACATGATTATCCAAATTAAAGATAACAGGAACATGGAGAATATATATATATATATATATATAATGTGGCATAAAACAGGTCACTGAGAAACTGACAATTGAACCCCCACTCAAACTCAGAAAATACAGCGAAAGGTGTTATGTGGTCCAGGATTGGCTGGGTTCACACAAATTAAATAAAAGGAACAGAATATAGTTTGATCATAATTATTATTGATCTGTATATGCACAACATTAACAGTGTACAAAATATTTTTATATAATTATGTGATGTTATATTTATCATTTTGGGTTCTCAGGTACATATTCATTATCACAGACATCACAGTTCAAAAAAATTATGTCAAATGGTCTTTTAATGACATGATATGACGACAATAAATTTAAAACAATAATATGCAAACTGACACAGAAATTATTTTGGAAGTTCTACATGAATGAAACACTTTAAAATAAAAAAAAATATATATACGCCTGTTTGGATTTCAATTTATCTAGATTAGGGGAGGTCACAAATGTTGTGTGCAAACTTACTCAGATTTTATGTTTTGAAAAAAATCATTCTTTTAATCACAATCAAAATCACTTCCAGTTAACGTCAGATCAATCAACACAATGTCAGCACCGATACAGTGAAAGCCCACGGCCGTGTGTTCATCCCATGCAGTCTTCATTAGTATGTTTATACACACTTCACTCAGAGTGTATTTACAAAAATAAATACAAGATAAAATGTCTGTCAGTGGCTACCACGGTCTCCACATAGGAGGATGGGGCGCTTTGGTTTTAGCAACAACCAGTACGTGAGTAGCAGAAGGCGACACTGGTCCTTGGTGGTGTGGGGATGCTGGGGGGGTGTACACGTTGTTATAACACTGTGAGGCGGAGGCGGAGGGGCTGGAGTCCGGGGCCGGTTGCAGGACGCTGGTCGACCTGCCGTCAATCTGACGTATGCAAGACCCCAGGTGCTGAAGCAGCTTCGTCCTGGCTGTGGGGTCGATGCTGAGGGGGTTGGTGGACGATGAGGAGGTAGCGGCAAGATAATGCGACACCTCAGCGGCGCAGTGGGTGAAACCGGCTCGGAACCTGTCGGCATATGCAGCCTCGGGCGTCAGGCCAAGAGAATGCTGCCGACGGAGTTTGTGCAGGTGACGCACTGTGAGCTCAAGAATGTCGGCCTTCTCCAGTTTGCTGACGTTTTCACCTTCGGCCTGGAGGGAAGACACAATGAGGTCTTTGAGCTCGTCCAAGCATTTGTTGATTCTGGCGCGACGTTTGCGTTCCAGCATCGGCTTCATAACCTGGATAAGCAAGAACGTAACACATTAGTTGGTCCATGAACTGACAACCAGCGACGATAAATGAGTAACAAACGGGCCCTGGCCTATCCCGAGACGAAATAAATTCGGTTCGAGCAAACAAAAACCACAACGAGAACTACCGATGACTGCTAATATTCAAACCGGGCACCTCTCGAATACAAGTCGGCAAAGTTGCCTGTTATCAACCCGGTAAAAAAACAAATTATGCCTACACTGGCCAAAATATTTATGTTTACTGATAACTGTGATGCCCAACGAGATGAAAACAAATCTACACGCTTAAGTTTCCGCTCTTTTGCCAATAACCAGCATTCCGCTTACTTAAACGGAACACAGTATGCCGAATATAAACAAAATTTGTCGCAATCAACAAAACATAACTTTTCTTCACAGTTGAGCAAAAAAAATTCTTTTTGTAGACACTAAACAATGCACATGATAGCAACACACAGCACACACTCACAGTTACGGTATCTTCACAGTCAGTCTTCATCACCAACAGCGCAACCACTATCACCATCTTCGCACAGAACAGAAATAAGCCAAATGAAACCCCTTTGGAACCGACTAAAATTTCTGCCCGGGAGTGTGCGTGTCCGCTGCAGTTCAAAATGAAATTCACACCTAAGTATCCAAAGTGGGCGTAACCCCTGATTAAAACCCGTGAACTGGGTTGGTTAGGCCTGACATTAAGCATTTACTTATCCGTTACCCTGAAGCAAAATCACTGACTGTCCTCTTCTAAACCTTATTAACCCTTTAAAGACAAAACATATCTCTTTCATATACGGACTCAGTGCGTACCGCTCAGTAAACACCCTCCATCTCGGTTATAAAAAAAAGGCTGTTAATGTTGTATAAGGCAAAATGTAGCTGTTTGTTCTGAGATCCGTACGAGACACATAAATGCAGTATGAGTACCACTTAGGATGTTTGAATCTTATACCTGATGGCAATTAAAGTTACCGCTCGGCCTTACAATGTTAATGCCGTATATACTAACACCAAACATTCTTAACCTTTCTTAAGCATGAAAAAACGGTACACATTATGTAAACATTTCAGTTCCTACCTCACTGTAATCACACGTCTCCTATTCAAAATACAGTAAGTAAAATTCTTTATAAACTTAAACGCACTCTACTTAGAGAACCATATAACGTAACGGAATAAAAATATGTGTGTGGATAAATACCGCGTTTTCGCCGGAGTTTGAAGTACCAGTACGTCGTACATATACTGCAGAAACTACTTAATGTACTTATAACAATTATAAATACAACAATTTCACTACGAAATGTACTACACAATTTTAATATTATTCTGAACTGTGCTCACTGTATATACGCGTTTCGTGGGAGTGTTACAATAACTACGATTATTTCCCTAACAGTTAGTTTCCCTAATAAAAATGTAGTTTCCTTCAACGGTCCGATAAAATGACTAGCCTGTATTGTATGTACACCGTAGGCAAGGATACCGGCAGGATTTTTTGCCACATTACCTACACGTCAAGGGACCAAATTTTTTAACGATCAGTGCTGAACATGAAAATAACACCGGTCATTTAATCAGAATCATTAATCTTTCGATTAATACTGTAAAAACTCTATGAAATTTGGTTTTCGTTTTATAAATGTACTACTCTTCGATGTGGGTGATTATTAGGCGTCCAAATTCCAAGGCCCTGTAAACGCCACCGTGACAGTAGCACCATATACTCAAGGTGGTACGGCGCTATAATGTAGATATAATTATCTAATGTTCTTACCTTCCTGTACTGGTATGTTCTTGATATAGGCTGCTCATCATATACCGATGCTGGCACTATGTAAGCACTGCCGTCTGGTTTCATGATCATCACGCACGATCTACTGTTTATTGCTAATTGCACTGATGCACACTTCTCACCGATTGCTAAGATAGTGGTCACAGTTTAGGGCCAGCCCTCGGGTATAAGTGTTTATATATAATAGGGGAAGATGGAGGGGATGGACCAGGTGTGTGTACGTAGGGCCCGTGTCAAACCAACTCCCTCCTTGCTGCAGCCGCCCGAGCCGTGGGAAAGTAACTGGGGCCCACGTTCCCACACACACACACAGACAGACTAAACCACCTGTGCCATTCCCCCACACAACGGCTACTAACAGGCTACTGGAAGGCCACCCTTTTGACGACATTTTAATTTTCGCGTTTCAAACAAATTCGACGCCTCCTTACATTAAAACACAAGAGAGGATTGGAGCATAAAGTAATATGTCCCTGTGTTATGTTCTTAACATTTAGAACCACTTAGTAAGGTTTAATTTCATGTACTGTGCTTCGAAAGCGTTAATATTTTGACCTGTTAAAAGTCTGAAGGAACGCTTCGTCAATCCGTAGTGCCTCAGTCAGTGAGCATATGTGTCGCCCGGCATAGTCAAGGCATGTGTGGGGGAGGAAAGGCGTTCCGCCACATCCAAGGGGAACAGTTCGGGCATGGCAGAAATTGTTTTGTCGCCGCAGTCAAAAGAAACTCCGTAACGGACAGCGACTTAAAAAATTCATTGGTCTGTCTGTCTGTCTGTCTATAACAAGACTTGAAGTTTAATATTTTTAAGTCACAAGTTATAGCACGTAATGGTAGTTGGGTACGCAGTGATTGAACCATTTAATGCTTAGCGGTTAATACATATACTGCCAGCTTTAACCCTAAAAGCTGTACACGTAATACACATGTTCACTGTTTACATGCCTACTGTATCCTGAGCCAGATGAATCCAGTCCACACCTCCACCTTATTCCTTAAGATCCATTTTAATATTATCTTCATGTTAGTTATTTCAAGTGGTTAGTTCCTTGAGGTTTTCGACACAAACCCTTGTATGCATTTTGCCTGTATTTCATACGTGCCACGTGCACCAACCACTTCATTCTCCGGCATTTTATCATGCCAATAATGAACATCAATCAACATTAACATCAAAGCCCCAAACCCGTAAGAGAAGGAAAACGCTGGCGGGTAAGAAAAAGCAAGGAGATAAACGACATATTAGAAGCGAAATATATTGTACAATTTATAAAATCTCTACCGACTAAGATGATACGGTCATGCTGAAAGAACGCAAACCAAGCGAATGCCAAAACAAACTGCAACAGCTACAATGGAAGGAACAAGGAAAAGAGGGAGACCATGTAAAAGACAGAGGGACGATTTTGAAGGGGATTTAAATGTAATGAGGATAAAAAACAGGCAGGCAATAGCCAGAGGCCGTCGGGAATGGACGGAGTTGTACTGGAAGCCAAGGTCTGCTGCGGGCTGTAGTGTTGAGGCGGAGGAGGCGAATTCTGTTACATATACCAACCTACACGGCGTCATATCTCGACCATTATATTGGTTCTTTATTCAAATTAGCATGATGATTAGCAGTTTTCGTTTTAACTTATAACTTTTTCGCAGGTAACGTGCACAATTCTTCACGTAGGCACATCTAAATGAAAATTTCAGATATCTGAAACCGAAACATCCAAAAAATTTGAACCGGCAACCTGTAACTACAAGACACACGTGATGCAAATTTTGAGTTGTCGTTGCTACAACGAAAGAACAGGTTTGAAATTCGGCAGGTTTGCAGGTTTTCCTCAGTAATTTTGGGGTAATGTTGCTGTAGCACTTATAAAGAAGTCACGCCGCCTCCTTCCAAATCCTTGTCTACTCGCTCTTCGCATCCAATGGACGCTACGTATTTGCTTCAGCTGAGCTAGTTAGTGAGTTTAAAGGAAATAGGGAGAAGAATGTAAGGATGAGGAAAGGAAAGAGGGTAAATATGATGAGGAATAAAGAAGAGAAACAAGAACCGATTTATGAATCCTCTCTGATTCCCATAACACAATTGTTGATACAAGGTCGTTAGATAATATGTTTACGAACAGAAAAAAAAGTCTGTCTGTATAAAGTCTTTGGTGCACCCTAAGAGGGGTTGAGGTAAAAAAAATTGCTGCGTGGGGTTTGATTTAACAAACGGTTCTTCATACGGAAGGCTGGTCACCAGGCTTGTAACTTCACATCTTCGGTATGTCTGTAAAATTCCTAACTACTTCTCTGCCGCGCAAATGACATTTGGTTTGTTTATAAGCCCGGGCTTGTACAAATTCCTTTCAAATTCCTCTCTAATCTCACAACTAGATTCTAAGTATCGCTGCGATCACGTGTTTCTGCTCATTCATTATTAAACTTCAACCGCAGAACGGACTTTAGACCATACTTTTAACGGTAAATACGAAGTTGTCTCAGTGCACATTATGAGTATCATGCCATAAAGATAGCGTGGGGGAGTAGAGGTATCACTCCGACCTTGCTTGACCTTTGCAGTAGACTGAGGTGAGAGCGCATCTACACCCTCCTCCGCTACTTTACACCCTCGGAAATAACCTCTGGACTCCATTCGATGGGCTACAGCAGCGGTTCCCAACCTCAGCTCGCGACCCAAATCAGGGTCGCGGGGGCTCTGACGTAAGGTCGCGAGACAGTTTTATGGAGAATTCGAAAATTATGAAAAAATAAAAATGTCTGTCTAAATTCAAACAGAATGATTGAGAAAATGTGGTTATTGTATCTGTGTTTGTTACTCTTAAACGTACTGGAGCAATTACATTTTAAATAACCAATCAACACACTTTGCTACTGTACAACGTAGGTGTACTTAAATCTGTAGTACTTCTAATGTTTTGATGTATAATATTGTCCCAAGATTTATTGGATTTGACAAGTAACATTAAAAATTTAATAATTTTTTAATAAGTGGCGATGTTATGTAGTGTTCAAGAAAAGGCATTAGTATTAGTTCATTTATAGCTAATATCACTGAATACTGCCGTTTCCATGGCAGGGACGCGGCTCGCATACCATTTGCTACTTTAGGGTCACGCACATAAAAGGCTGGGAACCGCTGGGCTACAGAGGGGATCTGGGCGCTGTAGAGTAGACAAATATCAGTTGTCCCTGTAGGAATCGAACCCCGATTCTCCTGTATGTAAGCTGCGTGCTGTACCAACTGGTGTATGCCAGGGGGGCTCCACGTTTTCTCAGTTTTTGACCTCGGCTGTAGATGAAAGAGAGTACATAACCTCACATCTCGGCGGCTTTACCCCTGGGGATAGAGCCCCTGGAGCCGACCGAATAGGAGGGTGGCTGGGTTCGAGGACCGGTCTGGACGTTTTGGAGGAAACATCTTGCCTCTGCCGGGAATTGCTTCCCCGATCGTCCAGTCTGTTCATTCTGTCTACGCTATCCCGGCTGCTGTGCTAAGGGAAGCTTATGGGGCTGCCAACTGACAGCGAACTTGGCACAGCTTTATTTCAAGAACAGAAACTTTAATGTGTTCCATGTCCGTGCACTATATTATACAAAAAACTTTAAACACCAACGAATGCACAAAGAGTTTTTTTCGTCAATTATAACACACTCCTACATGTTTCGACCCTGCTGGGTTATCTTCAGGGAGAAACTTTCCGTTGTCGTTACACTAGGTTGTAGTACTTCTTTGTAGTCTCGGCTTGAGTACAAGCCGAGACTACAAAGAGTTCACGCCTCCATAAACGGCGCAGTGCACAGTCAACAGCACATGCTCGCTTAACTGTATAGTGCAACCTAGTGTAACGACAACGGAAAGTTTCTCCCTGAAGATGACCCAGCAGGGTCGAAACATGTAGGAGTGTGTTATAATTGACGAAAAAAACTCTTTGTGCATTCGTTGGTGTTTAAAGTTTTTTGAATAGAAACTTCCTTGTACATCTGCATATGGAATACTCGGTGAAGACTCTTGCTACGAGGGAGGTGGGGGTTAGATGTAGACCTACACGTATTTACAGTGGTGTGGTAATTCATTTTACATTCAAGGTTTAACCCCCTTCCCCCCTCTCATCTTGTGGCGTGTGTTGAGTGGAAGGGTCCGCTCTCCTTTCATATTGCAAAATGGGACTTCTTTTCTTCCCTTTTAGACTTCTCCCCTCATACGCAAGATGTGCTTGTGCTTTACCCTTATATAAACAGTGCCGACAGCAACTCACGATCCCTCCCTCCTCCCCTGTGTAAAGAGGGTGGTGTTGACATATGATCGATTATTGGGACTAGTGCGAAATGCGTAAGGGTTGATCCTAGGAACATCGCATTTCTTGCTAATGCGGTTTCAACAACCGGTTGATTTGTATAGAAGTTGTAAAAATAGGCTTGTTGCGTGTCTCAAGAAAAAGCCTGCAGGAGTCAGGATAGGCTGTACACTTTATAGTGAATTATAAGAAGCAAGGATGGCAAGGAAAGGAATGAGAACAGATGCATCATTTTATTAAAAAAATGAGGTGACTTTACCTTGCTTATTCTGTGCATAGTGACAAAGTAAGAAACGTCTGTAATAACAAGAAACGCACTATTCTGTATTTTATTCCTATTATCTTTTACATAACTCCTACATGTTTCGGAGTTATTATCTCGCCATATTCAGGGAAACTTTGGTGTCAGCTCCTTGAAGATGGCAACATAATAACGCCGAAACATGTAGGAGCTATGTAAAAGGTAGTACGAATAAAATACAGAATAGTGTATTTATTGGTGTTAAATTAAGTTTTTTAAAAAGATATGAGAAAAATTGGGACACACTGACAAACGTTTTGAAGGAATGCGTAAATACTGAGACTGAATCTACGCGGCTGTGACATTTGCTGATGTTGTTCACAAAAGAAGCCACATGGTCGTTTAATACAGATGAACTGGATGATGATTTTACAGGACAAGAGGTGAAAGAAGGTTAGCTTGGGGATGAAAATTAGCAAAGCAACAGAAAGTGATTCTACACCAGCTGAGGCATTGAAGGTGTTGGTTGCTAAAGAAGAAGGAGCTTAAATTTTCATGAAATTGTTTAATATGACTGAAAATAAAAGACAATTTTCAAGAGAATGGAAAACTGCATTAATACAACCATTTTATAAGGGGAAGGGCAATCAGAGGGAGCCCGGTAACTGCAGAGGGATTGCACTGCTACTAACTTTGGGGAAAATATATTCAGAAGTAACAGTTCGTCAGCTAAGACACTAGTTATTGCATCATACGGAACTGACCTGTGGCAGACGGGATTTATGGAAGGCAGAACAGCAGATAATATTTTTTATAATTAAGCATGTGTATTGTAACTGCGTGTCTGTGTATCTAATGGTGAAGGACTATCACCATGACAACCCGGTGTTAATGGGGACGGAACCGCAAGCATTTTAAGAGCTTAACCAAAATAGTAATAATTATTATTATTACCATTATTGTTATTATGTTTAATTCTTTGTTTATTTGAGACTTACAACCAGTTTCTTTCAGGTCGGCAATACTAAAGTTCACGAAGTGCCAGCTTCAATGATCCGTGACGTCGATGATCCGTGTCTGACCTGTCTGACATCATCTTTTCTTTCTTTCTCCTTTTTTTCTCGTCTTACACAGGCAACCTTCGATCATTTACATTCGTATCCGTGAACTGATTCATTTGTTGAACAGAACGACCTTTGTCACAGTGTTGCACAAGGACTGTTATGGCACAGACATTTCGATGCCTTTACTAGCGTCATTATCAGCGCCGACGTGGCTGATATAGGTTTTACATACATCAGCTGATTAACATTGTTATGTTATTGGATTGTGTGTGTTCCTGTGTTTCTCCTCCAGTTTGCTGAGTACTCTTACTTGTATTGGTTTTGTTCTTATTTTCGCTATGCAGGCCTTGCTTTCACGTACTTATGCTAAATAATACATTTAAGTTGCATACACTTTCACTCATTTTTACGTCTGTTTTTATACCCATTTGTCTGTTTATTTCACTTTCACTGACTGTTGTTGAATTTATATCTCTTCTTATTCCTGCCGCTTGGTTGCACTGCTATCAGTGGGACGCTGCACACTTGCCAGCATCCTTGTCGGTCTAGTTGGTTGTGTCGTTTTCACGCGCATTCGCAAAATCGAGAAAGGCGCATATTAACTTCGTCATGTCTGTTCGTCCGTCCGTCTTTCCGCATGTATTAGAACGGCTGCCACTGGCGGATTTCGTTGAAATTTGATATTTATGAAAATCTGTCGAGGAATTCCAGATTTGGTTAAAATCGGACAACCCTCTCAGACACTTTGCATGAAGATCTAAGAACGTCTTATTGTTGCCAGCGACATTAAGTTACCGTAAAAGCTCTCCCTTCAAGTGAAATGATACCAGGTTTTTACGACAGACGACGAGGTACGAACATTACGCGAACGCGCCACATTGTACGTTACATGCACAGTGCCTCTCTTGTTATGTTATGTCGTTGCGGACCGTGTCCCTAGTGGGCCTTGTCTGCGTATTTATGTTCCTTCATTCTTTTCTGCTTTTTCTGCGAGGAAGTCAAACTGGAAGTTGGTCGTCGAGATATTTTGCTCATTCAGGACTTTGTGTTCCTCGTTGTGTTTGTAGGCCTGTCTTTGTTATGCGACCAGTAGTAGATCCTTGCCACAAAAATTTTCTTGTACGTTTTCCTCTACAGGACCGTAGTCATGTACTATCTCAAGTATCTGTCTGGCAGAGTTAAATTTGTCTCAGTTGTGTCCTGTCTCCGCGATGTGTTTCTTGCTTCTGTGCTGGAACATTTTCCAGTTTTCTTATGTATTTATGTTGTCGCAAGTTTTGTGCATCGCATGTGGTATACCCAGATGTTTCAGTGTAAGTTCCGCTGTTTGGCTGGGTGCTATAGTTTCTTCGTCAGTGTGTTGTTACTCTGTGTGCGATCTCTTCAGGATGGCGTTGCTCTAAATTCCAGCGACTGCTTGCTGTTTTATTGCATTATTATTTATCGACGCTGTCAGTTACTGAGTTTATATAGCGTCGGTGATACAGGAATGATTGATTATGGAGCACTGGTGGAATGATACTGACAGGAGAAAAGCTAAGTATTGGAGAGAAAAACTTGCCCCGCTGCCAGTTGGACTGGCCTGGAACTAAACCCGCACCTCATCGTTGGAACCGGCAACTAACCGGCAGAACCTCGGGACGATGCGTGTGTACTTTTGTGTGCCTGTTGGTTTGTGTGAACTGTGACCACACTTCCTTGTGGGTCTGTCTTTTCCCTGTCAGTATGATTCCACTAAACGCCCCATACTCACATTGCGTTATCTATATCTAATGTTAGCAACTGACAGCGTTTTTAAGTAAAACACTATGATCTTGCGCGATTATGATGTGTTCTACACTAGCTGCAGAAGTTAAGAGGGAGGGAAGATTAACTGATTAATGTGTATGTCATGTAACAATGCTGTTTCAACTGCAAAGGCTTTAGAGCGTCAACTGAAATAGAAGCTTGCTTCCTTGTTTCCTTGCTTGTATAAAAATGTAAATTCAGCGTCAGAATTTTATAACTTGGGGCAAGTCAGAAAGTTGTCTGATTGAGTCTTTGGTTATTTGACGACGCTGTGTTCAGAGCGGAGTTGCTGGGGCTTCGAATGAGATGAAAAACAAGTGGTAAGCAGGTAAGGATTTAGACTGAATGGTCGATGATGTTTTAAAATGCTGTGCCGGCGTTTGTCTGAAGTGGCGAGGGGAAGACCTTAAAATGCGGATAACCCGTAGCCTCCAGGTGATTCAAACCGGGTATATAAAGTACGGCCCAAAATTATAAATTCCTTTATTACGTACCGAATTTACAAAAATTGTTCCACATGAGATCCACCATGTTCCATGCATACCGCTTTCCGCCATGATACCATTTCACAAACTGATTGGCGTAACTCTGTATTCTCATCAAAATGTTTGAAGGGTTCTTTAATAAAAATATTTTCAGGTAACTGAAATTTTGACGATGCTGTACATGCCGGCAGCCTTACTGTACAAGCTGGTTGATCCGCTGGATCGAGCGAGGGCTGTTCTCCAAATATTTTGGGCTAAAGAAATTAAAATAGGCCTTCAGCGTCTCACTATTATTTATAACATAAGGAGATTGATATCAGTAGGAAAAACGCCTTGAATCAGGCAGTCTAGAGCAGTAGGCTATCTAGCAAGAAGCCAGAATTTAGATTGAAGTTACACTACACAGTTTCATCGGGGCAAATAAAATTCCGCTCAGAATAAAAGCACGAAATTTAAGGCAATGCGAAGGTCGAGAAGGAACACGGGAAAGGAAATTTCTACTGCAGGAGGTCAGATACGAATCTGTTCGAAACACAGAACGGTGAACACCTGCAGAAAGGAGCAATCAAGACGAGGGCTTCGTACGTCATGAGAACAGGCACTGATTAGGGCTGAGCACACTCGCGTAAGAACAATGAAGTTTTTGTTTCTGTCTTCCTTTCTCTCTTTTTTTTTCTTCTTATCATTTATTAATTTCTTCCTGTCTTTTGTTTGTGTACTTCTTTCCTTCTTCCACCCAGTGCGGCCTTCTAGCAGATACCATTTCTGCTCCGTATGTTACAGGTTTTGATTTCGTACACCGGCCCGGAGACCGAAAGTATTGGCTGAAGATTTTATGGTTTTTTCTGGGGGCAGGAAATTTATAGGTCTAAAATTAGGCATGATGGTTTCCTTGCACATGCTTTCCAGTTCATTAATTGCTAATTATTCTATCATTCGACGCTATATAATTAGCGTACCCAAGGTAATGACGTCGACATTAAATGCGCCATAAAAATTATCTTCCATCACCCCTCCTTACTACTGATAGGAAGAGACATTGCTGCACTTCTGGTGCAGATCGCCAGCACCAAGATATGGGCGGGGTGAGAAGACATCCCCGTGATTCGTCCGTTTCGTTCACTTTTCTTTCCTTAATTCATTTTTGTTGTACACGATATGTAT
>BLKM01010190.1:0-14617 GCA_013340265.1 Coptotermes formosanus | reverse complement strand
GGAAGAATACCCGGTCTGAACGGAAGAATACCCGGTCTGAACGGAAGAATACTCGGTCTGAACGGAAGAAGGTACAAATAGAAGATCTTGATAGAATGTCTTGTGCCCGCATCCTTCTTACAGTATTACAGAATTAGAAATTTTACATTTGAACAAACTTTCGTACCAGTTAAAGCGAAATTCACTTTTAAAAAGACTTTTTCTTAAGAATCATAAAATGTAGGGGCTTTCTTTTTAAGATATCTGAGACTATAAGCAACATATTTAAATTAAGTCTTGTGCTTAGTTGTGGGTAGGCAGTGGCGCAGTTGGTTGAGGCACTGCGCTACAAGCCGGATTCCCGATTGGGTTATTGGGCTTTTTAATTGACTTAATCCTTCCGGCCGCACTATGCCCCTTGAGTCGCCTCAGCCTCTAACAGAAATTAGTACCTGGCGTATCTCCTTGGGGGTAAACGTGGCCTGTGCGTAGGGCTGACAACTTTGCCACCTCCATGTGCGAATTATCTAGAAATTCTGCAGCCTCAACATGCTGGAGCCCTAAGGGATTGTACAGGCATATACAAGGATGGCTTAGTTAAGCACTAAACCGTGTACATATATCTGGAACTTAAGGTCCAAAAATTCTTAACTTAGGCACTAGATGAAGGATATTATTCAGCTTACACCTCGGCATCTTTGTCCCCAGAGGAAGCACCCCCGATAATTATTGCGCTGAAGATTAAGTCTGCTTGGGAGGTAAAAATAGCGAGGCAAATTTGTCCCTGTGCATGTCACGACAACATATACGGGGAATAGAATTACAGGACACTCTTTTTTAACCTCGGCACTACATGGAGGTGATTGGTCTCCTTCACGCTCCAGCCGCTTTGCCCACGGAAAGACACCCGGTACCCATTTTAATAGTAGGCTAAATGGCCCCAGGGCAAGTGTGGACGATTTGAAGAAGAGAAAAATGTCCCTTCCGGGGTATGAACCCCGGGTCATCTAGCCCCTAGCGAAATCAGTGTTCCGACTGGGAGCCCGTGTGGAAGTGGTGGCGAAGAGGAAATTCTACTCTATATTGTGCGCCGTAGAAGTAACGAGCTGAGCGACTGTTTGCATCAGAATAGGGACTGACCTAAATGGAATTAGTGTTTGTACAGTTCTACATATGTGATGGAGAAAGGGGATAACCTGTATGCTTATATTTACACAGATGAAACTGTGCCAGTCTTTAATATTCCGTTGTATTGTGCTAGGAAACTGAGTTTGTGGCAGTTCGTGTATAACTTATTTTCCAGCTGATTATTTGTCTGCGCGTTACTTCGAATGAAGACGTAACTGCAGTGTGATGTATGTTTTTATATCTCCTGTATTTTTGCCTAAAGTAGATGAGTGACCCAGTTTGTTTAGTGAACTGGAAATGAGCGTGCAGGATTTTCCATTCTTACTGAGGATCTCAGGAAATTACACACAGCTATAATCCGTTCTAGCGTGGAACTAAATCTCATGCAGTCTGTACACACAGTAGACATTACGGACGCGACTTATATAATTCTGTAGCTACTTTAAATTACGGGAAGAAATTAAGTTTAATTCGGCCTCCGTAACTGATATGTGTAATTTTTCCGTTCCGGGAAACCTCTATTATTATGCAAGATTTAATTCTGTGTGCCATTTGTTGTGTGGCGTTCTCAGAAAGAATTAGCCTACTATATAACCGAAGCGGTTTAATGTGATTAGGTTATGCGAAAATCGGTATTGGTTTTCTATTGCTAGTTTTACGGTATTTAGGGTGGATCACGTAGTAGCCTGGCGACAGTAGTGACTCTGCTCCTTACGTAATTCAATTTGCATTGTCGCGAAAACGAAGCGACAGCGTGATAGGACGAGATTTAGCAACGGGAAAGGAAATGTGTTGTAGACGCTTCCGTCTGCAATTCGTCGCAGCACATTTAGTTTGAGTTTACTGTTATCATACGGCATTAGATAATGTGAGTCATTGACACAGTCATCAGCTGTCTGTCGTGCAGCTGCTACAGTGACCAACAATTCGATTTGAAACGCATCCTAAGTGACGACTATGTGTAGAAAATTTGAAGTAATTGACGTATCAGCATACTTTTTGTAGATTGTAAGATACCTAATTAAAAATTGAAATAGTTTATGACTCTAGCCAACTTGGTGGAATAGATTCTTTATTGTCAGGCAGTTATTTGCTCATATTGCCTGAAAAATTCATTTATTTTATTCTGAACCCAAACATTCGTTACCATGTTTTAAAAAGACCCCACCCAGAGCGGTGAATTCGGCGCACGCTTGCAGATTCTCCATCATATCCGGTTTAGTATTTTTTTTTATGTTCAGTATTAATATTTTCTTCACGTTACCGACTAAAATTTTAGATACATTTCTCATCTCTCCCATGCATTCTACATTTCCCGCTCATTATATTCTTCATTTATCACGTAATAGGTCTGTAATATATGCTGCAAATGCAAATCATAGAGCTCACAATGATGCAATTCTCCCAATTTCCCTGTTACTTCCTCTCCCTTGTGTCCAAGCATCTACCCATTAGGCTGTTCTTGACAGTCCTCTAAGTTCCAGCACAAAACTGGGTTTACACAGATAAGCCCTTTCGTATCCTTTTTTTTTTAGTGGAGAAGGGCCCCGCAGCAGACTCTACGGACGCACTGCAGCCATGAGGCTTACTGTGCAACCCTATGTTGAAGATGAAGATGATGATTGTTTTTTGTCCTTTTCCTATTCATGGAGCACCGGTGGAATTAAATTGACAGGGGAAAACCGAAGAACTGGGGGAAAAACCTGTCCCAGTTCCACTTTGTCCACCACAAATCCCACATAGACTGACCCAGGATCGAACCCGGGCCTCCGCGATGGGAGGCCGGCGGCTAACCGCCTGAGCCATGGCACGGCCTTTCGTATCTTTTTGTACCCACTGTAAATGAACTATTACGTTGGCAGTTTAATTGCCAAAACATGTAAACAACATGAACACAGTTTACGAAGTTTATATAGGAGGATCATAAGGTAAAGTCCCGCAGTCTTTGCCCTTTACTTATGCTGACACACAAAGTTACACAACTATACAAAGTAACACGCAGTACAGTTATAGGTCGCGTAGCTGTAAAGTTTGGTGCACTCGGGAGTAAGAACCATTTCTAGTTTAGCTGCTAGCCCACTAGTCTCATACTAGAAAGGTGTCAGGTTCGACTTGCTAGACATAACTGCTTAAAACAGATAGTATAATCAAACAAGCCACTATAACGACAACCATGCAGCATAAAGGAGGAAGAAGCCAGCTCTCGAAACGTCGTGAATGTCAAATGTAGGCGTCCACGTACATTAGACTGTAGACAGTTACAACACAATCCTATGTATCTTCCTAAGCCTCCAGTGTTTGTCTCAGTTACTCCAGCCGTCTTTTTCCCTCGATCGTTCTTCGCTATATGATGCATCCAGAAGATGGCTGTTTTCCCGCAAGAAGTTTCCCACACAGAGCGGATGCTTGGTTATCACGCTCCAAAGAGAAAGTTGGATATTACTTCAGCTACTTGAAAATGGTGTCATGTCAACAATCACTTTCTGTTGTTTAACAGCATCGCCTCTCCTTTGTAGTGGAGTCATTCTGAAAAATCCGTTTGTTACGTCACGAGCTTTTAAAGTTCGGTTCGCTGACAGTTCAGGAGTGTGAGAATCAGTTTTAATTTTAAGGTTAAGGATATATTTTTTCCAAGTGTTTGCATGTTTTGTACGAAATTCATTGAATGAGTGCGTAATGTTACGCTTGTCCGACGATTTTATTGATGCTACTTTGTTACATAGCTTAAAGTACAAGAGTGCCCTGGTTTATAAAATGCGGAGAATTTCGTGACTAGCTGAGGATATGTTAACTCCTCGGGAAGATCTCTGCTCCATGAACTTAGCTAGCCCTTAGGTTATTAAATTAAAGTAGGCATATTAGATTGTTTTAATATTGCTTTATAGATAAATACTGCGAACTAGAGAGGCCTGTGTTACATATTTGCTCTCATATGCTAGTGTAGTTTTATAGTAAAATGTAATAACTAACAACGTACAGTCCAGAGCGCAGAACCGCAGGAACATAAAATAGAAGAGTGACCTTTTTTGTTAAAGTTGAGCAGCAGAGTGACGGAAAACTGACCTCATGTATGATTCCGTTCTTCTGGGATATGATGCTCGACGTTTCGGAGGAACATGGTGCCTTCATCTTAAAGAGTCAGGAGGTCTAAGAACACTTTGACCTCTTGACGATTGAAGATGGGGTTGCTACTTTCCTTCGAAACGTCGAAAACCGCTTACACATTAGAACGGGATATTCGGTTACACCGCTGTGAGGACTTCAAGACTAGACGTCATTTGTGCTTCGCAATTTAGAAGTGAGTTTTTCTGTCACTGATTCCATCGTGTCTGCAGCATTTTGCTGCTTTTGTCTTATGTGCATTGAACCGTATGCTCCAGTTCGTACATACCAGGAAACGAGAAAGCTAACAGAGAAGTAACTGGACCGCTGTTACTAGCAGAGATCATTGAAACACTCCTACAGGTATACATTAACCCAACCGCTTATGCCGATGTCGGTTTTATTTATATTTCTTGGTTTACGCGAGCACGACTCCAGACTTTAAGGTTATAGCACCATGTCAGAGAATGGTCAGTGAGTGGCGAATAGGAAGGGATAGGGAAGGAAGCCATGGTGACCTGAATTTATTACCTCGAAGTGAGCAATATATCGGTAAAGGCTTAGCATAGGCGGTTTTCGAGCTGAAACAGTGCCCCCCCCCCGTCCCGAATACGAGGGTGGATGGCTTCATTCACTCTGTTGATTTGTCGCTGGCTGTTTTCGGTTTTAATTGTGGTTCGTGATAGAAAGAAATGATAACAGGATGCCGTGCGACATGCTGTTTACTCTGTATGATAGCAGGAAGTATCGCATGCATGTGACCGTGAAAATAAAATAAATATGCTAATTAAGAAACATGAAAAAGGAACTAAGCAGGTGCCTTATGCGGAAGAAAACAACTCTTACATTGACATAAATTATAGAGGTGTATTACTCTAGTGAACATTCGCAAATATTAGGTTCTTATTACCCATGTGTCTGCCATAGACGTATTGGAAGTTGATTTTTGGGCACGTTTTGATAATTATGTTTCCCAGGACTATCGAAAAACGATATTAATATAGCCAAATATATGCCAATAAAATTTCAAAGATAAAATATGAAAAACAATTTGTGCACCTAATATTCTAATAACCATCAACACTGCTACAATGTACAGTCAACCCCTGACATAGCGCCACAGTCACGTAACACCTATGAAAATCTGTGAACAGAAATCCCCCATTCCTTTAACACTGAGGACTTTCAATATAGCGTCACCCCCGCTGACAGCGATCGGTGAAAGTCTTTTTGAAACAAATGCACCTACGAGCATTAAATAATGTCAGATATGGAGCCATGCTGGAAGGTATTTAAGGAATGCAGATGGTATGAGTTAGGATTTGTGCCTGGCCAGACAGCATCTCTCAGCGACTATTGCCTATACCAAAACGCTCGTCGTATGCGAAATACAAAAATCTACTTTTAACTGTTCTAGCGGCCATTGTATTTGAGAGTTGTGTTTTTCATTGACTTGCTACATATTCTAATAGGTACTGATCTGTTAACACCAGCTTACTCCTGCCTCCTTTTCCACCCGCTTCCTCACCCCACGAAGTTTTAATTTTTCCGCCTTAGACAGCCTTAGACGACGCTAGGGAGATCCTAAATTGATGGAGCATAGTGAGACGATAACGACCTTGTTTAGTCACCGTTAGACGAACGTAGCAATACAGTATATATTTTAATTATCTTATTTATTTCACAAGTGAAGTATGTGGAAAGGGGCAGTATTAAGTGCCAGTGAAAAGAAAGAACTGCTTCCTGTAGCTTCTCTGCAGAATATAACCAACCATTTCTGTTTATTATTGGAAAAACCCATCAGTCATCACCCTACTAGTGATATACTCAGTGAAAAGAATAAGTCTGAAAATCTAACAGTTGCTGAAGTAGAAAAGATGAAACATGAAAACGTAACAAACTGGAAGAAGATTTGTCAGTGGGGAAGGACAGATGTCAAAAATGGTACAGCAGCAGATGCGGTTATTATTGAAAGGCGAAGACCATTTGCTAGTACCCTACACAAGTACTGTATAAAATTATTTAATATGTTCTTATTTCGTAATTAAAATATTTCTGTTTAAGTGACTTTTTCGAGTTTTAAAGTGTTACACTGCTTCAGTCGACTGCTACCCTCGAAATAACACCACAACCCGCTGTGAACTAACAGCGGGTGCTATGTCAGTGCTGTATTTGTAAAACATATGCGCTAGCGCAGTAACTTATAAAAAGTAACGCGGGTATTGTGTCTTTTAAATGAGAAGTAGAGAAAGTCAAAATTTCTGACGACTTACCAGATATTCGGTAATAGTCTACTGTAACGAATATGGCGACAGTTTTGTTATGAAGAGGGTCTGTGAGGAATCGACGTGTCTGCTGTCCTGTTGTGGGCTGGTTCGCAGGCCGCACGTGTAAATTTACAGTGAGTGGTACACAAAAGAGCCTAAATTATTGTGCAGTTTTTGTTGTATTCATATATATCTAGTTATGTATATAATCTACTAATATGGCAGCGGGCCGCGGGTTCGATCCCCCTGCTGTAGGCTGTCTGGATGAGAGTAGCTTACATAATATAATTATTTACTGCTTTTTTTTCAATTCGTTTCGTAAAAAATGACGCACTACGTGCAGGTTTTATCTTCTTTTAGTAAATTATGTCTTTTCGTTCTTGTTTTTGGAACCAATTTCGAAACTTCAACAAAAATGATGTAGACACAAAGTAAACAATTAACTACCTCCATGGAGCACAGGCCTGTCTGAGAAGATGATTGTAGCTCAGTTAATGAAGAAAGTTCCCATCTTTTCTGCAAGCGAAAGATCATTTACTGTGTTCAGAAAAGCCGGCTCCTGGACAGTGGTCATTCACTTTTGCCATTCCACATCTTCTCACCCTATTCCATTAACATGTATAGGCAGTCGTTATATGTCGACGTTAATGCTTTCCGGCAAAACACTTTATTATCTGAAATGTTGGGTTGTAGATCATAGCTTCCCATAGATTACGTATTATAATTGGGAGATGCCTTACTAGACCTTTGACCGTAACATTTGCTTTCCATTACGCGTATAGTAAATGAATGGTGTGGAAAATTCTGTGCATTATGTAGTGTAAAATCTAATATTTAAAACATCTAGCGGTAAATAAAAGAACTCTTGATCTAGATTAAATCCTATTTTAGTTACAGTTCTTCGTATTTTCACCGCCGCTGCTTTTCCTTATTGATGCCATATTATTAAATACAAATATAAATCTGTATATAAATACATATATGTATTGCACTTGGCTTTTGATTGAGTGACTGTGTTACACCCGGCTCACTTCGAGCAGCGTCCGATAAGTGGAATTAATAGTCCAGTAGCCTCTATATGAACACTGAGACTCTCTGTGCACAATACGTGGCATTAATCCGTAAATGGATTTGACACGAAAATATTTTCCTTCATGATCAGACTGATTGAAAGCATAAATCCAAGCCGAAACACAACAGTAAAGGAGTATAGTGTGTCGTTTAACTACACACGTGTGAAGCGAATACCAGCATTTTTAAACCGGGATGAAACGGAAGTGTAACCCTGAACAGCTGTCGATGGTTAATGACTGACATGGCAGTTGTTTAATTAAGTCTGTATAAAGGGAGGATTAACATTTTAATGGTTGAAGATTATAGTGGATAAACAGGACTCAAACAGGAAAAGTCAACTAGAAAATTGCTTAGTAGGTGATGACGAAACATTTATATCCCATCACATGACAAGACCAATTAGCGTATATTTTTATAAAACCGCAACACTGATAAATATGTTACGTAAACACTGAGATTATGGTTACAAAATGGCAATACTTGCTCAGACGTGTTGCCAACCCTGTTTCTGAAATATACCTACGGTGTTGCAGCTGACTTCAACGGAGTTCCCCAATTATTGTTATCTGTGTTGGATGCTGTAATTTATTAAATGATTTATTGTGAAGATGTGGTTATCTGAACTACTGTTTCTCAGGATTGTCTGCATTTTAATATTATCTTCTCTATACTTAATTCTTACAAGTAGTCTTTTCCGTTAAGACTTCGTTCCTAAAATTTTCCCTTCAATTTTTTCAACAAAAGGCGTATTGTGTGCACACTTCCATTTAGTTGGCCTTGGATGATAGTTATCGGAACAACTGCAATAACAATAACAGTAACAATAACAGTAACAATAACAGTGATACAGAATTGGGAGTATCGTCAAAGTTGTGCATTTTTCTCATCCAGTATGGCCATTAAAGTGCGGAAAAGTGCTGTTATGTAGCATTCCGCTTGACATAAGCAGTCGATCTCAAAGAAATAACTCGTAGTTTCAAACTGCAAAGTTAATTGTACGCGTGCAGACGCGAAGAGCTGGCTGGTGTTTTCTTTCAGGTGGTGCAATGATAAGATTACGTAACAGACGAGCAAGTTGTTGTGCACTTGATCATTTGCGTAGGAATTGTGTTGTCAGCCATGAAACTGCAGAACTCGTTCTTTCCTGCTTGTCACAAATAAAACTGTAAGCAAACAGTTGGTGTTCATTGACGGAATAGGTGTAGCTAGACTCGCACGAGTGTGCTCGGTCGTGCAGCTGACAGATGTATCCTGAGGAGAACCCCGGAATTCTGCGAAATCGTAGCACACGAGAAGAGGCTGTAAATGGTTACTCTACTGCTTGTGTTGTCGACCTTCGCAATACACTATTGCGCCTCAATCGATTTGAATTTTCAGTCACGGAATGTGACCCTCCGACTGAAATTACGTTATTTTCGATCATGGAATGTGACTTTCTGACTGAGATCATGGCACTTTCGGTCACGGATACTGGCGTTTCGACTGAGTTTGTAGTATTTTTGGTCACGGGATTTGAATTTCAAACCGAGATTATGGTATTTTCTGTCACGGAAATTGGCTTTTCGAGTGACGTTATGGTATTTTTGGTCATGGGATATGACTGCCCGAGACTTTAGTATTTTCGGTCGCGGGATTTGAATTTCCGACTGAGATTATGGTATTTTCGGTCACGGAAATTGGCTTTTCGAGTGACGTTATGGTATTTTTGGTCATGGGATATGACTGCCCGAGACTTTAGTATTTTCGGTCACGGGATTTGAATTTCCGACCGAGATTATGGTATTTTTCTTCAGTTTATCCTGACAAATGATTACCGAACTTTGCAGTTGAGTGACTGTACTTTCTCATGTTCTGTTCTGAACGTTAAAAGCTCAGATTTCAATTCAGAGGCTGGCTGTCATGAATAAAATTTTTTCTTGATTTTCTTCAGATCTTACGGGAAAATATCTTCATTTTAGTTTGAAACATGCTGCTACCTCTTTATTTAGCAGCGTTTATCAATGAGTATTATTATATAATTCTGCAGTCGAATGCTACATATAACATTCATTTACAAAATAGGTGTTAAGTAAACAGACTTTCTTGTTGAACTGAATGATCCAGAAGATAAAAAAACAATAGTAGCCTTCAAATCGTCGGTAACTGCTCGTCCAAGGCCACAGCGTCACGTCCCAGACAACAATAATCTTCCTACCGAGAATCAGTCATAAATAATGGAGAATATTGAGGCAGAAATTTAAAATATGGAGATCTAATGTTTCCCTCATGTTTCCCGTTAACCATGCTCATAATATTTACTATTTAGTGCCAGTTAATTTAGTTGTTTCAGAACTGCGGTGCAGGTCTTACGCACAATTCAATTAACTGAATACCCAATCTTCAGTACCTTAGCGCGTAATCAAGTACAGAGACAAACAGGACACATTTGTTTGCTTTCATTCATGCAATGTTGTAACATTTATTCTTCACTATTTAAGAATGACAACCAACGGACTTTGTATTCTTGACACTCTATGAAAAGCGTTCCCATAGATTCGGTTATGTACTGTGTTGTTTATTTCATGCTTCAGTTTGGTGGCCTAATCATTAATGGAAGAAACTGTGTGTGAAATTGTAGAGTGGATTCATCTGGCTCAGGGTACGGTCCGATAGCGCGTTCTTTATGAACACGGCGGTGACTGCCTGGCTTCCATGAAAGGCAGGGAATTTCTTGAACAGAATATTGTATATCAGTTTTTCAAAAGATTTGTTGTAATAAGAATTTAAAATTAAATTCTCTCTTCTTGTATTCCCTGTGTTCAACTACAGTCACGTGGCCGGGTCGTGAAGTTGACTCACCTCGCTCTGGTGCCGAGGTTAAGGATGAAAGACGCTATGACTGTTCTCACCCATACGCCTTAATGGCGCGTCCAAGTACAAAATTACCTTTACACAAACTCCTATGATATTTTGAATTTAACCTGAAATGCGCTATTTCTATGCCTGAGCCTTTGGAGATGTTCGTGTGTGAGTAACGGGGTGCCATGGTTCAGGCGGTTAGCCACCGGCCTCTCACCGCGGAGGCCTGGGTTCAATCCCAGGTCAGTCCATGTGGGATTTATGATGGACAAAGTGGCACTGGGACAGGTTTTTCTCCGAGTATTTCGGTTTTCCCCTCTCAGTTTCATTCCACCGGTACTCCATTACTAGGAAAAGGAAAAAAAAAATAATAATCATCATCGTCATCTTCATCGCAGGGTTGCACAAGAAGCCTCAAGGATGCGGTGCGTCCGTAGCGTCTGCTGCGGGGCCCTTAACCACTAAAAAAACCACCTCTTAGCCTTTCCTTAGTGTTTACCACCTAAGTTACTGCAGTCAAGAAAATACAGTCGAACTCGGCTATAACGTCATGAAAGGGACTGTTATAAACGAGTGTTGTTCTAAACGAGGATTATAATATTATGGTTAAAAGAAAGGAATTAATTGTCACCATAGAATATCTGACGCTATAGAAGAGGTGCCGCACAGACTGATGTCGTTATACACGGTTTCGACTCTATGTGATGAATAATAATCGCAAATTCTCTCTGGATTCCTGTCATAGTCTGGCTACTATCAGGCTGTTTAAGTGAACCGTAAATATATAAATAAAACACTGGGAAGATGTAACATATTAACATACTTCTGGGCTGTTTGAATATTATGAAATGGTGTCTTTGCTAGAGATTTGTCGATCACAGTTTTGTATAGGCCTGTATTTCTCACTTGCTCTGTGCTGAGGATGTACTATGTGCACTGTGTGCCACCGGTCTGATCCTCCTTGATTGCGCGTGAATATTATTTGTTAACATTCAGATTTTGCGGCTTTTATCGTGGAATTTTGTGCGTATGTTTTTGTTTGTTGGCTTAGCGCCAAATGATTGCCTTATTCGACAGAATTTTCTCGCTTTCAAGTGTGAATTTGATGATTGTGTGAGTCGAGTTAAGATTTACCCGCTGAAACGAAAATGTTCACCAAAAGTACCAAAAAAAAACACAGTCTGTCGCACACAAAGTTACATGTCACAAACACAGCAAGTGTAAGCAGGTTGCTTTGTTGTGAGAAAGTCTGGTGTTTATATATTGTTTCAATTCCTGAACACTGAAGTCGTGAAAATCATGAAACTCTTCCTGGTTGTTTTTTCTTGGGCCTAAGTTTATTTGTGCTTCTCACGTACTCACACGCTGTAGAATTTGTTTTATTCTGTTATGACTTATTACAGTCACGTAAAATAGACGTGTTTGTAATCTTGACTGAACAAAAGTCCACATTTAAAGTAATCGGTGTATTTATTAACTCTGCAGATTGCATTACGCTAACAAATGTAAACCGCACCATGAAGATTTTGAGGGGAGCGGTGGTAAATTTGGCACAGACACTGTATGAAGGTGAGTGATCAGCTTCACGGTTTGAAAGGTTTAACCCTTTTGAAATTGTCTCCAAGTCTCGTCTTATAAAAGATTAGTGGGCCCAGAGGTAGCCTGGAGGCGGTGGTACTGTCCTTCCTGTGCAGGTCAAGAATGCGCGTGGGGCATAGATGTTTATCTCCACTGATTCTTAACCTTGGTACTAAATGGAGGATGTATGTGGTTAGTTTCTTGAGCTGACCGCTTTACTGTCGGGGAAAGAGACCCCGATCCTCTTTGAATGAGAATTTGGGACGACCCCAGAAGCGGTCTGGACGCTTTGGAGAAAAGAAAAATATCTTATCCCTGTCGGAAATTGAGCTACAATTTGTCAAGTATCCAGCCCAGAGCATGGTCACTTTACCGACTGAGCTATCCCGGCTGTAGACACAGTGCCTGTGCCGGTCATCCAGTCTGCAGCCACTCACTTTGCTGACCTATTTTGGTTCATGTATTGATCTAATGCTTACTCAAGTAATAAGCACTGCATAGTTGTGAACATGAGTTACAGGGAACCTCCAAGATTTATCTGTGCCTCTCGTTACATAAACTACTGAACAAAACTACTACTCGTTTTTGTGTAGGAATTCAAGGCCACACAAATTACGATAAAATATCTGGGCATGTAACAATTATCATCGCCTTGTTTATAAACCAAAAAAAAAAATCTTGCAAAACATTTAGTCTGTAAGAATGTCGTAATGCCTTCTAAAACCTCTGGGGAAGCAAGCTACAACTGCTCCGGGTATTTCTTTTCGCATTGACAAACAGACGCATGAGATCGCCTTGCTGCAGCTTATTTACGGAATCTGGTATGAAGGTTATGCCATTGTATGCCACCCCCATA
This sequence comes from Coptotermes formosanus, assembly GCA_013340265.1. Taxonomy (NCBI): domain Eukaryota; kingdom Metazoa; phylum Arthropoda; class Insecta; order Blattodea; family Rhinotermitidae; genus Coptotermes; species Coptotermes formosanus. Next base: position 1,795 of record BLKM01010190.1, on the reverse strand, counting down.
CATGTGATGTTATATATATTTAAAAGGTAATATGTTGGAGACTACAATTTCAAGCCTGGTTTGTATAGGCCTGGAGCACGGACTCTCACCTGAGGGATAAACATACATTGAGGGTAATTTTGGTGTTTGGTATCCCGCCGTGTTATCTATAATAATAAACAGTACTTTAATACCGTCAACACAAATTTTTATTAAAAAATAACTTGTCATTTACATTAGCTACATTTACATTAGCTACATTCTTCAACTTCGATTCATCATCTTCAGGCTAACCTAATGAGTATTAGATTGGTCTGAAAATCAAAGTCTAAACATGTTGCTAATGTAATTGACCACTCTTTTTTGTCAACAGTAAAAGAGGTGCTGTAGGCGTTAAAGTACTGTTAATTGTTATAGATTGAGGGTGTCTAAAAACGAAGTTCTGAGGAAAAAATTGGACCTAAGGATGAGTAACTGGAGGTGATGAAAATAACATAACGAACGAAGAAGAACAATACAAACAATACCAAATCGACATTGAAAATATCAAAATTTTGACAAACTCTTCTGTACGCATCGTCTGTTGCCCAATCAAGCAGGATAGAATGAGCTTGACTTGGAGATATCAGAAATTCTTATAAATACTTGTCGAAACGTTTAAAGAAAATAAATCACTTGACAGACGTAGGCGTGTACGAAAATACTGTATAACCTTAAAAAGTATCTGTGAAAGGATGTTACTGACTCTGGATAGGATAAAGTGGCGGGCTTTTGTGAATGCGGTAGTAAATTGTCGGTTAAAAGTTGGGGCACATCTTCACCAGCTGTATGAATGTCGGCTTCAAAAAGGAAACGTGTGTTCAATAATTAATTTTATATTTATCTTCCCTTTCTTTTATATGGGAATCATAAATATTAAAATACAGAACAGCACAATTTTACCTGTTTTATATTTTAAGGTGACTTCTATTATAACACTCTACGGAAAAGGAATGGATTGAGGGCCTTTGAAAGTCATGATAAGAATATTTGGAATACGTTTTGGGTGAATGTCTCACCGTTTTCACTCTTATTACAAGCCCAGCGCATTTAATAGTCTTGGTTTGAGAACCTTAACAACCCTCGTACGTCTTGAACAGTAAATATTTCGAAGCCGTCCATTCCGTACGGTAATTTTGTCCATGTCATTTTTGCATCGTGCTTCCACATTCGGAGTCCTGGCTTTTTTCAACACTTAGAACTTTTTTGCACAAAAGTAGACCCTGACCCGTGTCAGTTTTCAGTGCATGCAATTTAAAAAAATGATCTAAGAATGATGAAATAATACCATTTTGCCCAAACCCGTCTCATGGAATGCCCGCAGTTTCTGCTTCACAAGAGCCCATAAAAACACGATGCGTTGTCCATGTAAGCGATTATAAGGCCAAGGTGAAGGCGAAATTTGACGCAATCACTTGAGATCAGGTAGTGACATATGGCGAATATTATGCATGAAGGGCAGGCTTGAATTATGCCTCACGGTTGCATTGTAAGCGTCTATTGCATCACACAGTAAATAAATAGACGTCATTAGAGTAGTAGGTACTTGAATTTTGTATTTCTATTTGCAAGGTAATCGGACATCTATAATGCGTTAGTGTTGTACACTAGGGTGTTCGAAGTTGCGTGACTGCCTCTGCTAATGTCCTAAGGGGATAATAATCATAGTTGCAGTAGTGAAGTTTAGACTGGATCTGCTGATGTCGCAAGGGGCTAACAGTCATAGTTGTAGTAGTGAAGTTTAGACTGGGTCTGCTGATGTCCCAAGGGGCTAACA
>BLKM01010185.1:0-12845 GCA_013340265.1 Coptotermes formosanus | reverse complement strand
ACCACCACCACCACCACCACCACCACCACCACCACCACCACCACCACAGCCAAGAAGAAGAAGAAGAAAAAGAGGAAGAAAACAATAACAACAAGCAGACGCAAAAGTACGCATTTTTAGCCGGCATATGATTGCTTCCTTGACAGTATCGCAGCATATAGCAACCAAACCTTTAAGGAAGGCACAACACCGAGATTCAGAAATTAAAGTTTCCTCACGTGACTGATAAGATAGTGAATTAGGTTTCCAATTGCACCCCACATTTCTACCGCTCTTCATGCACATCGCTCTAGCAGCCGCAGCTGCAGTACACATTGTTAAAATACGCAGTAGGCCTACAGTTCGTAATAGTTGCGGTTTTCTCTTGTTAGTTCCCTGGTAGGAAACAGAACGATTTATATGATATAAGTTCGGTTTATTTACAGATTTTCGGCGTAAAATACACGTGAATCTGTATGAATATATTGAAGATTACACGATCGAAATATTGCACTTGCATTTAAAGGGGCTTTGATAAATTTCTTCTGCGTCTTGGGAACTTCAAGTTTGTGACACAGTTTATTCGCCCTCCGGAAACGCTTCCTTTCAATTACACACGTGAAGTCTGTTCTTTTTTTTTTCAATTTGTAAGTTTTCTGTAGCGTATAATTTATTATTACCAAGAAATTGTGTAGTAGTTGGTAGTAACGAAATTGTATATGTAAAACAACTGCACGGAGTATGTATGACATTAAGTATTGTAAGGTTTGTTACTAAATGGTTAGTGTTTAGCATTTATTAACAATAAGTAATATTTTCCATTGTGATATTAGAGCATGTTAGCAGTGTACGAAGTATTTGTATTTGTAGGAGTTTCAGCCGAGCCACTTAAAGAGGAGAAACTATCGTATTTCTTTTAGGCCCGAAGGTAATCTAAATAATGACACATAAGCTTTTATTTCTTACCTTACAAAGAACGTACTGCTTCTCCGTTATAAAGGACAAATGGTCAGTTTTGTTTAGGTGAATAATCAATGTTTATTGTAAGAACCATCAGAAACACATAAATTACTTACACTATCTGGCAAAATTCAGAGCTTTTTAACGTAAAAGTAAGTCGTACATATAATAATCACTGTGCCTGAAAGTGTTTAGTTTGACACACATTTCTGTAAACTTTGTGCGTCAGCATCATTCCTTTGCTCGGTATTGTAAAATGTAGCACCTTCCTGTGAATTCCGAAACCACAAACTGGGTGCCTCTCTTGGTGTCAGGTTTGAAAGTTGTATTCGAAACCTCTGCTATAATTAGGAGCCCTTTTTCCACGCTGATACCTTAGATGTACTTTGCTTTAAAGCGTCCATTTCCTGCATAATAGATTCATTTATTGATTTCATTGAAATGTTCCGAAATTTGTAGTGTATCGTTCAGCGTCGTCGGTACACGTGAAATGATGTATCTATTTTGTCACCGTTGTTTGTATCACTTTTTTGAGAAACTGATGGTTATTTTGCTACTCAAAAAACACAGCCTTGTACGGAACCCAGAGTTCCATGATCGTGTTCACAGGAGGCCGCCTCTGCTCCGTACCCTAAGGCAGATAACGTAAATCCAAGCCACACCCTTGTATCTTGCTTTCTGAAGCTCCATTTAATATTAGGAATACCCTTCTGTCTACGTCTAGATCTCTTCTCTTCAGACTTAAACGAATATATTTTGTACACATTTTGCGTCTCCTACATGCGTGCTACTTGTTCCAACTCATCCTGTCGTCTCTTCCCGAAGTAAACTGTAAATACGCTGTTGTTATGAAACTGGAGACAGCAGAACGAATGTAAATACTACCTTATAAGGTAATTAAAATATAATTACTGTACGCATGTGTCTTAATGAGTTTCTAACAAACAAACGGAATGTCAGTTAACGGGGTAGCACGCCAAATTTCCTTGAGAAAGGAGATCCACATCTTCGTGCACAATGTCGGATAAATGTTGTTCCCCCAATTTTATGGTGACGGCAAGCCAAAATTTAATCTATTGTAATTCATTTCGACGCGGCCCAGTGTCACGCTTTGTTCGAACTACGTACCATACGATAACGGACATTTATCTTATTTACATAATACGCGACATATTTGCCGTGCTACAGTGCCTACTGTTGTTATTATTCACATCGGCGTTAACAAACAGTAAACAGCTTAAAACAGTGGTATTTTTATACACACTGCCGGTTTTAACTTTAAGAGTTCGGCGTTTTTCTCATACAATGCATTTGTTTATACACTTCGCACGATTCTTACAATAAACAGCTATTATATTCCCAAATAGCATTAACCCGTCAGTATTTTTAATGCAAACGCAGTGTATTTGCCGTGACGTAGGATATGAGTTTTTATGTAACTGTTATGTAGATGAATATCAGACTTCAAATGGTTAATGGTGTAAACGTCTCGGTTGTTGTATGAATTTGTCCGTAAGAGCTATTCACTTTGTCGGGGCGATCTGTGTGTATTTGTATGGAACTCTGCATTCCACTTGTTCTAAGAGTGAACTGAACTCTGCTGGCCTAGTGCAGCTGCCTTGTGATATATATCAGACGCTGCATGTGAATGGAATCCTTTTCGCAATTGAATTTGGTTACACGTGTCTGCTTTTAATCGCCCACACCCTACGTTTCGCTTCTTTGTAGCAAGAGTTGAATATCATTTTTGTGAAGGTTTCACTGTCGATTATATGAATACGTTCCGTACCTTAGCATTGTTGTAGATAATGAAGAGCTTCGTAATTTGTCGTCTCCACCAAATATTATCAGGGTGATGACAGCCAGGAGGAACAGATGAGTTTAGAATGTAGCACGTATAGCCTAGTAGAAGTCGGAGATTCGTAGAAAATTTTGGTAGCCAAATCTGAAGGGAGTGATCACTTCGAAGATCTAGACACAGACAGGAGGTAATATTGAAATGAATTTTGAAAAGCAAAGTGGGGGGAGGCTGTTGACTAAATTTAACTGACTCATAGTAAGGAACACTGCGAGGCTGCTGGAAACATGGTAATGAATCGTGTTTCATAAAAGGGCGTGGATTGTTTGTGTAGGTTAGCGACCGTCAGCTTTCCATGAAGGTATTTAACCATTCAAAACCTATTGGTAATGTTATGTACCACAGTACATAACATTAGGAAACATCAGCATTTGCTCACTCATTTTAGGCGCGTTCGCAAAATTGCGAAAGGAGACTCTTAGCTTCGTCATGTCTGTCCGTCCGTCCGTCCGTCCGCGTGTAAAAACTCGACTCCCATTTGACGGACTTTCATGAACTCTGATATTTTAGTTTTTCCAAAATCTTTCTTGAAAATTGAAGTTTTATTAAAATCTGACAAGAGTAACGGGTGCTTTCCATGAAAATGTAGGCACATTTATGATAGCGCGCTGAATTCTTCTTAGAATAAGAAATGTTTCAGACAAAAGTTGTAGGGAAAATAAAAACACGTATTTTGTGTTCAATTATGTTTTTCTCACGTCTATTGTGCCTTTTATGAGACAATGTGGAAAAATGTGGTACAGACAGGCAGGCTACCGATGACAGCATAATACGGCGGATGCGCATTTCATGCTGGATGACTAAGCCTACAGACACGCCCTCAGAATATGAAATACTTACTGGTTTTCCAGAGCAACAGTGGTTACGCGAACGCAACTCAATATTACTTTTGTGCGTACATTGCCTGTCTTTTACTTATGCGTTTCGTGTGATGCCCGCAACAAACACAGATTGCTTTCCTAAATAACATTAACTGGTTGGTCTTTGTGGTAGCGACGGACTGTAGTTTGTGGGTGGTGGGAACTGAATTTTTATGCATAATTTACACAAACATCAATTTTCCAAGTGTTAATGAAATACTCCAGCAAGCCAGTTCTTCGATAAAGCTTTTATTTGGAGCGGGGTTTCGCCAGATTTTCGCGGGTGTATCACAAAATTAAATTTAAGAATTTTAGTGTACCATTAGTGTGCCACCAGTATTGTTTTGGTATTTAAATAAAAAACTGAAATTGGAAAGACTGGCTGACAGCGGGGATGAGTTATATAATGTTACCAACAGTGCTACATGTTACCAAACACAGGGTAGCACGGGGTTACCTGGAACACTTTTTACATTTTTCTCCAAAACTGACGTTTGTTTAAAGTTAAGGCAAATTTTACAAGATGGGTACACAGACTGAAGTTTGAAGAACTTAGACTGCGTGAAAGAATAGCATCAATCTAATGTGGTTCACTACAGCTGTAATTTTTCAGAGCCGGTGCGTATGTTGCAACTTACCCCGAAATCGGGGCAAGTTGCATCAGCGCTTAGGGCAATTCGTACCGATCCCCCCCATTTCTCAGAAACAGTGGTTTCGCAGTTTATACACACATATCGGGGATCTGTTCCTGCACACCCCCAGTGCGCCCACATGGCACATTCTGTACACTGGACTCATTCTTGATTCGTGGCCTATTTTTCACAACACACCAGACAGATGTGTTTTCTTCCGCAACATATGACAAATAATTAAATTTGAAACCCTTCCGACAAGTTTTCGCTGTCTTCTCCTTTCCTCTCCAACTGTCTTGTATACCGTTGCCTTTCTTGGGGTTCGTTTATTATTGTCCTTCCCTGCTTGTCGTTTCTTTTCTTCACTGTTTTGTTTTTTGCTCTTTTTCTTTTCAGTGCAGTGTCTTTCTTCTCCACTAGCTTTGTTTTCGGGAGTATCTGTCAAAATTGCTGACCTTCTTCTCTTCCTTCTTCTGTAAGATGGTTCACTTTGCAGTCGGGCTTTCGGTAGGGGACGTACAGCCTCCCGGTTGAACCGACTTGTTATGGGTACTGCAGGTTCGGTGCAACTGAATTCAGCACCATCTTGGCTAGTGTGGTTTTTAGAAGGACTCTCAGACTCGCTGTAGAGAATTTGTGGTTAGTTTTCTTAAACCCCTAAATATCCTTTCAACCAATTCTAGTGACTATAAATGAAAAGCAAACAAAATTATAAAATATTCGTGGCCGGGGGTTAGTTGCAGCACTTGTTGTAACGTGCCCCACTACGTCCAGTTGCTCCTCCAACCTATATATCATGTTGGACACACGTGTCACAAAGTTGCCAATACGTTGAAAGAAGCACAATACTACACACTTATCACACGTGTGATCATTACTGTCAGCATCACAAATTCGTACGAGAAAGAAATGATCCAGTGGGAAATAAAAATTTTACTCGTGGCTGCAAAAAATGATTTTTTCTTCCTGCAAGGCGAATGCATGCTGTTGGCGGCTTCACAGTGATTCACACAATGGCAGCCGGGCTGTTACACATTCTGACAGAGAGGCGCGCCACAGAGGTGAAAAGCGCGGAAGTTAAAATTACCCTTTCAACATACCCATGTTGAAGCTAGCCTCGCGCTCCCTATGTTGTTTATTTTTTATTGCTTTTAAATTTTTTTGTATTTCGGTATTTATTAGGGCTTCATATCAGTAAACAGTGGTGGTTTTCAATCTAGTGGTGCGTGTGCCACAGTTTGAGAACCACGATTTAAAATGTCGTGTAAACTGTGAGGGGATAGTGATGTAGATAAGTAATACAGTATAATTCCAATTATCCGGATTAATTGAGACCGCGAAACGTCCGGATACGCCGAAAATCCGGATGATTTGATTTTTCTTTGACAATAGGCTACACTGGCAGTTTAAAGTGGAAAAAGAAATCTGCAAACGGCTATTTTTAGGCTACACATTTATTTACGTACAAATAAAACATAAATTCATAATTCCTTATATATATCTGACAGCTGGGGAAAAAATTAAGCTATAAAAAGATGTAGTACAAGTAGAGTAAGGAAATGTTAGTGGAAGAAGTCAAGGACATATCGGTCTGATAACCGGCAATTTCAAGGCATATTAGTTTTGTGGACTTCTCTACAAAGTTACCTGAAGGGCCAAGCCGATCCGGATAATTGGCGATCCGGATAACCAGCCTTCGGAAAATTGGAGTTATACTGTATATACCAACAGTTCTTTGGGAATGAAGGACGTACAGCTCTACAGAAACACCAAAAGAAAACCGCACCAAAATTCTATAAGTAGTTGTAAGGCCTACATGTACTTATGGGTCTGAACAATGGACGTTCATGAAAGAAGAAAGAAGAGTGGAGACGGCAGAAATACGTGTTAAAAGAAATAGTTACATCTGAAAAGAACGCCGGAACTCCGAATCTTGCAGCGAAGTTTGCATGTACGTGAGACGGGAAGATGACGGAACAGTTTGGTGCATGTAATGGATTTGTGACCATGATTATTTAGCGATGATTGTGATAACTTTTATTAGCACGAAAGTTGTAGATGGTCCATTTTGTCAAGTTGTGTTTACTTAACTGAATGCGTTTTGTGTACTCTGCTGTTCAGGTGTACACCCCTACTTGTCATTAAACTGACCATTCAAAGTCTCGTTCCTGATCTGCAAGACCACATGTGTTAACCGTTTAAAATACTAAGGTAATCAATTTTACCATTTACTTTGACGTTAGAAGACTTTGTAAGCCTACTGCTTCGTTTCTGTACTCTTTCCATCACCTCGTATTCCAAAAAGAATGCGTCATATTATAAACAAGACCTGTTTCCGTCCTCATATGATAGGATGGGGAGGCACCTACTGAGTTGGGTCCTGCAGAAAGGACTCTTCCCAATTCTGAACCACTCTGCACTTTCCTACACAGATTTTTTTCCTTTCAAGTGTTAAGGCCTTCACTGTGTGTGGGAATTTGGCTTTATTTTCCTGTAATAGCCTGTAAGTACATGGCAGACAGCAATTTAGCCCTTTAAAGCACACTGGCGTTGTGATAACTATATGTACCAGCAGCTTTAATATTAAAAACTATGCCTTTTGCCCACAGGGTGTGTTTATGTTAGGCGCATGATTCTCAAAATAAGAACAACAGTTTTTTCCCGAAGTATAGTTATCGGTTTCGTTCTTGTAGTGGAGATGGAAGTGTGTTTGCTTTGAGGTAGGAATGGGATTTTTGTGTATTATGCAGATTAATTTCAGGCTTCTGAGAATTACGTGTGTAAAATAGTGCGGTTATGGTGGTAGGTGATTACAGTGTTCTTCTTTGTATGCTGACAACGCATTTCATTTGTTTGCTAATTTAATTTCACATTCCTGACAGATGGTACATAGGAAATAATGATTATAGTTTATAGCCCACATGAACGATGCAAAACGCCTATGATTCTAATTATTCTTTGTTATGTAAATGACAGAACCTACCATGAAATGTTCAGATACAACAGGAATATATGTTGATTGATATAAGTATAAAGAAATTTTACAGTCGTGTAAGGAGTGGTGCTTACACGTAAACATTTATTTGGTGCGGCTCTATATGTCACACACAGCAGCAAAAGTAGGATTGTCCCGTCTCTTTTTCTAAATATTTAACCACTTACCGTCACTGAGCAAATCATTGCAAGATTGGACGAGGTGTACTCTGTAGTGTAACGCACGAACATCCCAGCTTGTTAACTGCAGTTTATAAACCTAAATTACTGCGTGTTTTTAAACAGAATGTTCGCACAAAACACGAAGTGCGTTAGATATAAACGACAAAAATTCGTTTTTAACAGAATAATAATGCGCAGATTTGAACTTCAACAAACTCTGTGACGCCGTACATGGGATATATGGAAACCGCATTTAATAGTTTTATGGAAAGTACACTTTGTAATCTGTCGATAGGCTATGTTTAGAAGTTCGTATGGTCGGATAACATTGTGCGAAGGTCTGTCGTACCAAACTTAGTCAAATTTGATAAAGAGTTAAGATATAGGCTACACGAAGAAGCCAGTTTGTGGCCTGGTGTAAAGTGTGTTTGCTGTGGTTGAAAAATGCGTAAAATTGATTTGCTTGAGAGCTTTATTGAGACTAGTGTCGGATTAAAATAAATGTGTCCAAGAGTGTACGGGGCGATTCTGGGTCACAAAGGGAATTAGGTGACCCCGTATGGGGCGTAAGTTTTTTAATTTGTAAAGAACAGCTAAAACTGGAGCACTCAGCACAAGTTCTTACAGCATGAGGAACAATTAATATGGTATGCACCTGAAGAACGGACGAAGAAAAGTGTCTAATGCGTTGAGTAAATACGTCACAAAAAGGACATATATCACTACACCCTCCTATCATCACGGATTATTCACTAGAGTATGTGTCATCTGTACATTTCACCAAATGCTGCTGTGGAGGTCAGATAAAGGAGCTTGAGGAGGCGAGAATTACTTAACTTTGATTGGCATATTTGAATGGAGGAGACCTGCTGGGTGGGATTGTTTGTGTGATTATTTAACAAGTTGTTTGATTAATGAATTATAAGTTGGAAAGGATTTGGAAGAAAGTGGTCGTGTCTTATTTCAAGGCATTATCCCAGAGTAAATGAGAAAGACCACAAAAAACCTGTCCCTTTCGATTTTCAAGCCAGGACCCTTTCGAGCGAAAATCAGGAATTTTATCACCTGAGCCAACTTCATCGGATCTATGGTGGGAGGATAATAATATTAAAAATGATATTTTAGGGTCTAGTGATTGCTTTTGTGAAGGCAATAATGAATCGTCTAGCTCTATAAAAAGTGTGGAATTTTTCGACCAGCTTGAAGATTGTCAGCTTCTGTTGAAGGACTCCTGATTCATTGGTGTTGCCTGCCTGCTTCTTTGCACTCGATTCTAAATTGTGTCTCACTTTAGTCCACGAGTCGCGTCTGAGTGATGTGTATCGATTATAATGTCGTGTTTTGTAACGATTACATTATACGTCCTGGAATTTGTAGGAAGTGCTTTTAATATTTCATGTTCTTTCGTAATGCGTTCTGTCTGTATGTATTTAAATACCTAAAAAGAAAAATCTTATTCTGCCAAGTTCTTGTATTATTCATGCTAAGTTTAGGCAGAACGCATGCGAACATAGCAGGATCATGTCGTTTTTCGTTTTGTAGCCATCGTTTCCATGGTGATTATATTTGGTAAAGTAAATTATCCATGTATTTAATATTCACGCTATGAAGATGTTTCGGGAAGTGGAAGTTCAGCTATATTCTTTTTTAACCGTTGACAGCAGGTGGAGGTGAATGGTTAGCTTCACGCACCGGGAGCTTTACCTGCAGTGGAAGATCGCAAATACCAATCGGGTATGAGGCGACGTAGGTCATCAGAGCGTCTTGGCACTGTAGGCTTAAGACGAGAAAAATACACACTTTGCCAGGGAATCAGTCCTCGATTCACTTGCCTTTCAGCCCGTAGGACGGTCAGTGTATTGACTGAGCTACTGTGACACCGCCTGTTACAGTAGTTCATTTCCTTAAAAGGAAAAATAGTTAGACCTATGAAATAATATCATGCTGTTTGTGTGTGCGTGTGCGTGCGTGCGTGTGCGTGGTGTGTGTGTGTGTGTGTGTGTCTTTTCTCATTTCAGGTGTTGAAACATTTGACCGACTTTCACGAAATTTCGCGTGAATGTTATGCCCATGCAGGGTACCTCGTCGCCGTACATCTCGATTTCTTGCACACAGTAATGACAAAAGGGTGGAAGATCGAAATTTTGAGGCCGGCAGGACGCTAGCGTTTCTTCCTTTAGGGTCCTGCAACGGTGTGCGGTAATATACCTTTGAACGATGTGCAGCATTTTTGTAGACTGCGAACGCAATATAAGGGCCATGATAAATTAGATCTCCGTTTGATGGCGATACGCAGTGTGAAATTCAGTACAGATATAGATTACAGTGACGATGTGAAATTTGGGATAATGTGACGGATTTAACGTATGCAGAATTTGTACGTAGGCTGAGTAACAAGTTTGAATGAAAATAAAACGAAACCTTTATTATAAGAGATATTATCTCATTATTCTGTTCTCCTGTAGCAAGTCATTTTCTAAGCATTGACACGTTCGACAGGAGGCAGCGATTGCCGACAGGCACCTATGCTGTGGTCGGCGTTGCAACGTTGTCCTTTGCCGATGTAAATCGAATCCCTCTAGGGCTATAATGTATAAGAATGGATCAGTGAAAAAGTCCTCTGTAACAAGATTGCAAAGTGTGCATTACGTGACGTAGCACACATACTTCACGAAGGCGTTCTTCTTCCTGCCAAAATATGGAACGTGTTGGTGGAACACTCGTAAATATAACATCATTTATGGCCATAAGAGAAGCTGCATTGCCAATTTGTAAGAAACTCACACGTTCTGAACAGTATTTTGCGCAAATCTCTTATTCTGAATTTCACACAAACTGGACAATACACGTGGCAAGTACGGATAGAAATGCACGCACTTCCAATAGTAAAGTATGGCCTTCATGGCGCCGAGTTCCACGAAACTCATGATTATGTAGTACATTTTTGTGAACATATCATATAACGGTCTTTATCCAAAGTGGACAAAAAGGTAGATATTCGGCAAAATTTTCTTTCACATCCGTAGGTAAAGAATGTCTCCCTCTGCATGGACTTTCACGAAGCTTATAAACGCTCAACAGTACTGCGCGAAGAATTTTTATATTGAACTGTATCCAAATCGGAAGTAATGTGTAGAAAGTGGGGTAAATTTTATTTACGTCCTTATGTAAAGCATGCCTTTAACTGTACCGATTTTGCGAAACTTAAAATTATTCAGCGTCATAACGTGTACTCGTATATTTCTGTTTTTAATTTCACCTATATAATTACGGGTAAAAAGGTAAAGAAAGTCATTTTTAACCGCAGAACAGGCCATGAAAGCCAGAGGGGGAGTAAACGTCTAGATCTACCTTTTATTTAAGCTCGGCGCTAGATGGGGTGGTTGGTAAACGCCACGCTCCGGACGCTTTACCCCTGGGAACGAGAACTGGTACCCATTTTACAGGAGGCTGGGTGGGCCCCAGAGGGGCTTCGACTTTCACTAAACTCGCCCTTGCTCCACATCTTCTTGTGAAGACAGTGCAAATATAGCTAGACGTGGGAAATGTGAAATTCTTCCTTGGAAATTTCAGTGGACTTTTTACTGCTACTACTGCTAGTAGTAGTAGTAGTAGTAGTAGTAGTAGTAACAGCAATAGTGGTTACAGTGCTAGCAGATACGCAGGACTGAAGTCTGTACGTTAGGAAAGCAGGCTGTATGAATTCTACTCTGAATTCATTTTTAAGTAATGTTTTATTTTATTGTGTCAAAAGTGATTTGCCCTTAGCATTTTGTGTGATTTCTCTTTGTGTTTGAGAAATGGGAAATTTCTGAGCTGTTTTAGAATTGTGTTTTTTTTTTGCCTGGAAAACTTAGTGTTTTAGAATGGTGTTGATTTTTACCTGAAAGCGGTGTAATAGAGTCATACTAGTTGCCACTATCAACGCGTAGTGTTTTAGAACTGCGTTTGTTGTTAATTGGAAACTTAGTGTTTTAGAGTCATGCTTGTTGTTGTTGTTGTTGTTGTTGTTGTGAAAACAGAGCTGTAAGTTTTTGTTAATCGTTACTTTGAAACCTTCGTGTTTTAGCTTTATGTTAATCGCTGCTTTGAGAATCTGGTGTTTTATCGTCATGTTATTTGTTATTTTGATAGCACTGTTTTGGACCTGTGTTAGTTGTTAGTTTGAAATTTTAGTGCTTTGGCGTTGTGCTAGTTGTTACTTTAAACAGTATTGGAACTGAATTAGTTGTTGCTTTGAAAATTTGTTGCGTTAGTGTTGTGGTAGTTATTAAAGACGGTGTGTTGTAGCATTGTTAGTCGTTACTTTGAAAACAGTGTTTTGGGGCTGTGTTAATCGTTCATTTGAAATCTTAGTGTTTTAGTGTTATGTTAATTGTTACTTTGAGAAGTTGGTGTTGTAGAGTTGTGTTAGTTGTTACTTTGAAAGCCGTAATGGAGAGGAGGAACTCCGGAAAGGCCGCCGTTAGGAGTAAGAGGCGTTATAGCGGCTTAGTAGTGAGATACAGAGTGGTTAGTGGGTGGCGGGAAGGGGATGGTGAGATGGAGTCTGGAGCATCAACAGCTCTGGAGCAAAGCGTTGCAAAGCCGGAAACTACTGCGGATTATCGACTTCTGCTGTGCTCTGTTACGTAGGTAGCAAGAGGGAACGAAGGAAGAAACAAGAATGCAAGCGACAAAAACAAAAACGTTTCTAGACTCCATGCTAAACTCAAATTGTAGGATTATTGCTAAATTTATGTACATAATCTGGTGTGTTATGGTGCAGGGTGCAAGGCGTGACAAACTGCTTGATTTATACTGAGTCTTTTGTAATGATGTTTGGGTGCTCAGAATTCAGGCCGAAAGCTGCAAGAAACTGAAGAGATCGCCTGAAATTCATCTCAAATATATATATATGAACGATTTCTCCGTCACACTGCCTCCAGCGTACTTTACCAGGAGGACAAGCGGGTACTGCCTTGAAACCTCTTATTACTGTGGCGCTAAAGTCCAAATCGGGCCTTGGCCGCCTCGTTTTTTCAGGTTTTTATATCACACAGAATTGAACAAACTGACCATATCCGGTAGGACTCCTCTGAACGGGTGACCAATCCGTCGCCGAGGCTGCTACCTACACAACACTCACAAGAGACGAACATTCATGCCCTCAACGAGATTCGAGCCCACGATCCCAGGATCAAGCGGCCGCAGACCTACGCCTTAGACCGCACGGCCACCGGGATCGGCCCTTGGAACCTTAAAGAGCCGCAAATTTGTTGCGCCTTCGCAGTAAGCGCAGCGCCTTTCCCATGTCCCACTTCTCTTCTCCTCTCTTCTCTTCTCTTCTCTTCTCTTCTCTTCTCTTCTCTTCTCTTCTCTTCTCTTCTCTTCTCTTCTCTTCTCTTCTCTTCTCTTCTC
>BLKM01010175.1:0-13092 GCA_013340265.1 Coptotermes formosanus | reverse complement strand
CAAATTTGTCTGTGCATATAACCACAGTACTCTATACACGGCCAAATAGACTAGTAAATCGGAGAACATATTTCTGATTTCAGAATGTTTCTCTGAGTTTCGTAAGTCGCAAAAATTTGGCATCACATGAAAATGGACGAGTTATGCAGATAAAGAGGAAAATAAGGTCTAATGTCATATCCATGTCTTGAGACAGCCTTAAGCCTGTGACAGAAGAGCTACGTCAGTCGATTTAAAACGCTTTTCCACTCGGACCGGTGTAATAGATTTAACTTAAATAGACATGAATGAGAAAAGTTTATGTTTTCCTTTTATACCATCGTTATAACGGTACTGTAGCAACAGTGGTAACTTTAAAAAACTTGGCACTTTTCCCCACGCAGGGTATATATGTGTTTCGTACATCCTTACGAAAATATAGCAACAATTATACCAAAAAGCTTTCACCGACTGATCTTCATAATGTAGATGCAGTGTGTTTACTGTGAGTAGGAACTAAATCTTTCAATATTATTCACATTAATTTCATGCCTCAAGGGCTAACGTGATATTTGACAGGACATCAGTTATAGTAATGTACATAATTCAGTATTCATTCAAAGGATTGCGCTGCTGTTGGTATTGTCAGGGTATGTCTGTTTAAACAAGCAACGACTCTGTGTAAACGTTACATCTTTTCGCAACGCCATGTACACGATTCAGGCCTGCACCACTTTGTAGACCTTCGTGAAGCCATCTACAGACCACCCATCCACAGCAAATGTGTGCCTTCCGCTGTACAAACTACTTGTTCAGATAAGCACAACTGAACGACAGAGGGTCAGTTAATGTTTGAATTTTGATGTGGTTACCAAGAGCTCTGCAATCCGTACACAAATATCTGTAGGATAATAACAAAGTTTCAATGTTGAAGTCACATGCAAAATATACCCAACTGTCAAAATTCACATATAAGTCACGGTATCGGAGTAAATTTTTACCTCCTTGGACAAGGCCAAGGGATAGATGATGCCGGGTTCGTACCCTGTAACGGTAAGAATATTTCTCTATTCCAAAACGTTGGAACCACCTCTGAGGCCCACCTAGCTTCGTATTCAATAAACACCGAGAGTCTGTTCTGGGGTTAAACGGCCGGGCCGTGAAGTTGACCACTCACTTCTGTCTAGATCCGATGATAAGAATGAGTGGAGCTACACCTCCACTGTACATTGTTTCGTGGCATGGACAGTAACAACTTTACTTTCAGATGAAGAAACAAAATATTATATATATATATATATATCTCCCACAAATCAAAACAAACGCGAAAATAAACACTTGTATAAGGTATTTCTGTTTAGATTACATAACATACCTCGTGCACAAGCGTATTATCAAAATAAGACTCACAAAATCTTTGCTATCTTATATCCTGGGTCTGTTTTATGTCTATTGGAGCAGCGAGAAATCAATATTGAACCTTTGGAGACTGTTTGATACGAGTTCTACACCAAAATTCAGTTCTGACCTCACCGTGTACAAACCGTGTCCCTTATTAAGACCGATCGGATTCAGTTGTTTTCAGAATAAGCGGTGTTTGCTCTGAGGATCATGGGGAACACACAAACACATTATATGTAAATTTCCGCATCGCTTAACATTACAGCAAGTGGTGCATACAGTTACCACGGGGCTTTACAGAGGGCAAAATACTTCTGCGTTACGTCTGGATTGGATCTGTGGTAGAACTGGCTTCCTACATTATTCAGCCTTTAGCGCAGGGGTGTACAAATCTCGGGAGCCAGGCCGCCCGGACGGCTAAATTTGATATGATGGCGCCTAATATTTGTGGGTCCCCAGTATGAACTTGTTCATGTCACCTTTCTGGCGTCTGGAATTATGAGGTTTTGGAAGATTTGTGCACCCCTGTTTTAGCTGTCTGTTATTCAGACTACATTGCCTCTATTAACCTGCCTATTAACCCTTTAAAGACGAAGCGTACCTGTTTTATATAAGGACTCAGTGCGTACCGCGCTGTAAACACTCTCCACTTCGGTTATAAAAACCAGTCTCTTAATGTTTTATAAGGCAAAAGTTGCTGTTTGTTCTGAGATCCGTACAAAACAAATAAACGCAATGTGGGCACCACGTAGAATTTTTTAATGTCGAACCTGGTGGTATGTAAATTTACCGCTAGGCTTTAACAGGTTAATTGGTATGGGGGACTTCTGGATCCTTTAAAGTGACCAAAGCATGAAGTCGGTCATTCACTGATACAAGTCCAACAGAATAAACTTGATCACTCACCTCCACCTACAATCGAGATGAAGAATCTGTGGAGTTTTACAGTCATTCCTCAACACGTCTTTTAAGTATGGCGCTTATATGCAGAACCAGATCAATTCTCTCGTCTCGGATCAAATAATTACAGACGATCAAATTATGACTAGGTGTCTCGTCTTTCAGTAATGTTTTTAACCTTTTAAAGCCTAGCGGTAACTTTACGTACCGCCAGGTTTAACATTAAAAAATTCTACGTGATGCCCACATTGCGTTTATGTGTTTTGTACGGATCTCAGAACAGCAACTTTTGCCTTATAAAACATTAAGAGACTGGTTTTTGTAACCGAAGTGGAGAGTGTTTACAGCGCGGTACGCACTGAGTCCTTATATAAAACAGATATGCTTCGTCTTTAAAGGGTTAAAGTGCACCAAAAAAGTTTGAACGTAATAAGCGTGTACTATTTGAGACTCTCACAGCGATGGTCGCTATAAGTGGAGCCGGAATGCATGTACTCCGCTCGTATACGAATTTATGGCCTGGATAGACTAATTTACCGCTTACGTTTTACGATCCTCCGAAACGTCTGCAACGATTTATCTGTCGACATGATATCACATCCCAGAAGACCTGAAATTTCAGCCGCGTTGCTGTCAGAATCTCAATCCTCGCATGGGTCAATTTTCTTTACAAAGTGACGGTACAAAGTAAAGACTCCCTTTCCAGGTACCATATGGTCCAGTGTATTGGGTTTCCTTATTGTCTCCTGACATATGATGAAGGAAACGCGTAGTTCATAAAGGCTTTGTTCCGGGGGAAAAAAAGCTAGAATAATGGACGCCGTATAAAGTATAAGTTGAAGCAAACTTTGCTCTGTGCATCCTGTTGCGTCACAATATATAAATGGTAGTAACCGTCAGTCGCAATTCAACTTTGGCAATATTTAACAGCAGATTGTACTATACGTTTCTGCCTTACATGACCATCATTAAAATACCTGTTTTATTAACAATATTGAGAATATTCGTGTATAACACCACAAAATTCATGTTTAAGTTTCAGTTCTCATTCCTTTACACGTTTACACATTCCCTTAAATTAAAGACACTGCAAACTTGCTGTTGAATTTTGTGGTGTTATACATAATTTTGTAAACACAGGTACCTGATAATGGCCGTGTACAGCCTATACATGCAGTACAATATAAAGTTAAACAACTGCTACCAGGTGAAAATCCACCTGCAGTTAATAAATATCATATCATATCAAGTGCCAAAGGTGAGTCATTATTGACGATTCTATCTTTTACTTGCTTTTGTAACTAAAAGTGCTACTACATACCTTCCTCACTAACACTGAGATAAACAAGAGTTTCGGTTTCCTTTCGTCATCTAAGAATAACATACAGAGCAAAGCGCAGACTGCACGGAACACTTCTTCAGTGCGTCCAACTTATCACTCCTAGCAGGAGTGTTAGGTGAAGAATTATTTTCATTTTTCACGGCCCTCAGTTCGATTAAGACTCCCAGTTTGGAGAAGTACTGAAATATTTCTGGTAAGAGTCCTATAGAAGGCTCTTTGCACATACATGCGGGTAATAATTCTTGAAAGAAAAAAAAACGCTAATTAAAGTCAGAACAGAAAATTTTATTAGTTATTAATTTAATGTTTATTCCCGTTTCGTTAACTACAGGATGACAAACAGAGGGCGGAAATTTATGCAGCAGTAGAATTGTTTACCTCCATTTTATTAACAATGTTTAAATTTTATTATGGCAACATTTCGCTATATGATTCCACTATAATTACTTCTCAAAATAGCCTGTAGATGGAATTACAGTGCGCTATATGATCCCAACACGCCATATCGTAGAAGTCTTTAATCTTCATCAACTCTGTGGAAATTTCAAATAACGTATCGTACCTGCATTTAGAAATCTGGATCCTGGAATTGCTGTCATGAACACACGGGGAGTGTACAGTGTTAGAGATAACACGTGTAACACACATCAAGTTCAAGGAGGTTATGCAACAAACAGAGTAGGGTCATTCTAGAATAGCACCGAAACTGAAATTGTAAAATTCGGTACGGATTATTTTGAATTTGATATATCGATAATACACGTAAGTTCAAAAATCGCTGCGAAAGATTTGCAAAATAGTTCCCCCTGGGAAGCTTTGTAATGGCCATGCACAGTTCACTTAAATAGGGCCTTCGCTCCTGTAGGATGTTACGCGACTTAAGTTGGTAGTTGGTTGCTGATGTTTCGGGACAGCTTCTTTCTCCCATCTCCAAGGTACAAGTGTTTCAGTTTCTTCTTCTTCTTCTTCTTCTTCTTGAATATGGGAACGATACGCCGTCCCGAAACGCCGGTAACGAATTACCAACCTACGCTACGTAACATCCCAGAAGAGCTAAGGAAGCCTAAAATCTGGCATAAACCTGGAAGTCTCAAGTTATCTACTTTTCTGAGTCTTCCGTATCATAACTGCCTATGACTTTCTCGTTTCTCCCTTTGTGGATTAATTCTGGTACTCAGGTCATTTAGTTGGGTTTACGCTAGACGCTGTTCACCTCCTGAGGCAATGAACCGTGGTGCCATTAAGTAAACAGACATGATCTGGTACTCAAGTCAAATTAATTTCAACTTCGCTGTTCCAAAGCGATGTACCAATACACTGCCCTTTGACGCAACTCTGATAATGACGTCACATGAAAGCACGTTCCTTCTGTAATTGCACACTCATAAGCGCAGCAAGACCGCCTTAGAAGGAGCAGCTATTTGAAATTGCCTTACGAGAGTCACGGCTGACTGCATTAACCCACAAACGAAATGAGTGGTGAGGCAAAAATTTTAAATCCAAGTGGACACCACACGTACCTACCACCAGCTGTGACGTGGTGACTCTATATTAACGTCTCTCGTGTGGTTGAAGCCTTAAACAGCGACTATTACCTAAATAAAACAGGCAATGTACATAAAAGGTAACACTGAAAGGAGTACACCTAAATATTGTTGCCGTGCAAAAGCAATAAGTATTACGCAGTCTGAGTGTGTGTTTGTAGCCTTAGTTATCCTGTATTCAATGAAAATGCGACGTATTCTATTGTCATCCGTGGCCTGTCTGCCTGTACCATATTTTTTCATATTATTTCGTTAAGAGCATGATATTTGGAAAAAAAAGTTATTGAACATAAAATGTTTTGATTTTTCTCTACAACGTTTGTCAAAAATATTTCTCATTCTGATTAAGAACTCAGAGAAATGTTAACATAAATGTACACAGGTATTCGTGTAAAGTACCCGATATTCTTGTCAGATTTCAATTAAACTTGAATTTTCTCGACTGATTTTAGCAAAATCATCAAAGATAGCATTTTCTGAAATTCAGTCCGGTGGAGTCTTGAGCACTATATTAGGACAGCCGGATCCTAAAAATGATCTCCTGACGAAAATTCAAAATATTTGCAAGTATTTCCCGGCAAAAAGGATGTTAAATGTAACAAGACTTGAATATTAAAAACATAAACAGTCCCCAAAACCCTAGTTCTGAAAGAAAAGAATCGAGTTTGAAGTTATACAAAATGTTCAAGAGTATTCTAGCCGATCCCAGTGGCCGCGCTGTCTTAGGCGTAGGTTTGCGGCCGAGCACTTGTTGGGTTCGTGGGTTCGAATCCCACAGGGGGCATGGATGTTTGTCTCTCGTAAGTGTTTGTGCTGTCAGGTAGAGGTCTCTGCGACGGGCCGATCCCTCGTCCAGAGGAGTCCCACCGACTGTGGTGTGTGTCCGAGTGTGATCAAGTGAAAATAAACAACACCGATACCTGCTGTGAACGAGTCGGTAGAAGAGGCAAAAGACTGCGTATTCAAGACTATTCTAACACTATTTATTTTTCTCTGAGAAGAAAACTGAAGGCTTTAACAAAGTGTACGTCTGTACGTTTATTTATGGCTTCCAGTCCTGACGTGTCTTTCTTTGGTGATTAACGAAAGCGTTTCAAACCGACTCAACAAGAAAAGTAAGCTATCCGACATGATGCAATATATTACTCTAATTTACAGAATGTTGTTTCACGCCAGGCCGATCTAAAGTTTCTTGAGATCTCACTGTTGACATAGCAGTGTCTTAGAACTCGTTCCTACAGTGATCAAGGAACTGTGATTTGATTATGGCAGAGGTAAGACACTTCTTCTCTTCTAAAAATCGTCCAAACCAATCACTGATCACAACCAACGTCCCACTCAGTAGGCAGCCGTGTATATTCCGGTATCGTGTCCTTTACTAAATCAAATACCGAAGTTCATGTATCTAAAACACATTACATATGCCCTGGCATATTAATCACAGACAGTAGAGGAATCTGAATCATAGCCCATTCACTACATACACTTGATTTCCCCGTTGGCACGTGGCCCTCTGTATCCAGTTACAAATGAAGTGAAAAAGAGAAAAAATAGACGACATACGAACGGTATATTGCTGTGGCAAGTAACTTCATGGACACGAGGGCCCAATAAAGAGAAAAAGCGTTTTCTGGCCCCATTATAAGTAATCCTACATTTTTTACTTACTTTTCATTAATGATAATAACTTTTCCATTCGGTCATAGACAGCGGCCGATTAACCCTTTAAAGACGAAGCGTATCTGTTTTATATAAGGACGCAGTGCGTACCGCGCTGTAAACACTCTCCACTTCGGTTATAAAAACCAGTCTCTTAATGTTTCATAAGGCGAAATTTGTTGTTTGTTCTGAGATCCGTACAAAACACATAAACGCAATGTGGGCACCATGCAGAATTTTTTAACGTTAAACCTGGTGGTACGTAAAGTTACCGCTAGGCTTTAAAAGGTTGCAGAGACTTGTAGGATGGAAGGGCTGCGAGACAAATGCTGTGTTGTGAAGTGCTTACGTTTAGCCACCAGATATTCGCTCTCCTAGTATTGCTACCAACGTTTCGGAACAAATTATCGGCTAAATCTTCAAAAGCCTTGAACTGCTTGATCCTTGATAATGGGACAGATAGGATGTCCGGAAACGTTGGCAACAAGCTACAAATCTACGCTGCGTAAAATATCAGGAGAGCGAATATATGAGTTACACTGCGCCGGAAACTTGAAATCACACATTTAGTCACCAATTAACTTTCAGTTTCCTAAACGATTAACCCAAGATGCCAAGCAGCGCGATAATTAAATCCACTTAAGGTGGAAACTATATTTATATTTTGGTACAAACATTATGTGGCATTTTTAACGGTTTCACGTTGCTTTAACGTGTTTATTCCACGCACTGTTATGAAGCTAGTCACTCTATCAATCCAACTAAATGCACACTCACTTTTCACTTAATCTCACACTTTACTTCAACATGTTTCGGCGTTCACGATACCATCATCAGGGAGTTCACAGAGTTTAAAAGCATCTGCCGGTGGACCCATAATTTATTCGCGGTTGTACCTTCATTCGCAGCGTCGTGATCCCTTCAAGTTATACTGTCAGTAAATTATTGGCAATATAACAAAATATTTATGGTCCGCATTTTGGCCACTGGTGCTGCACTGCGTACCTGATGTTGCAGTCAATAACAGATACTTATTTGTAGAAGGACGCAGAATATACTAATAGACTCATGTTGTGTTCCGTAACAGACTGTCCCTGGAATAGTTCCATATAATCCCGCTCCTCATAACAAAAGGCAGTAACAGTGATGCTACTGCCAAATCCATAATACCATACAGCATAATCGGTACAGTGAATTGGCTAGGCTTGCTCGGCAGTAGCAACGCACTATCTTCTGCAAACCATCCAGACAGGGTCCATGTTGCATTAAAGGACAGTTGAGCGACTGTCAGCTTCTCAATAAATAAATTTAAGGCGATGGAGTGGAGGGAAACATAACTGCACTCGCATTCCTAGCCAAGTAGGTTTATACCTGGCTCTGAAACTGGGCGCTGTGAAACTGCCAGCTGAAGAAGCGAAGGTTCAACAAGAGGAAGAAGAATCGGTGTTGGTAAATAACTGACTTTTGTTTCTCTGGTAATTGGATGTTTTTGTTCTGGGCTCTTCAAGAAGACGCTGGAGTCTAGCAGAAACTAGCACAGCAGCATCGGATGTTTGTTTTGAGTATTAGGGTCTTCTGGTGGCATTCTGTTGAAATATATCAGCAGCGAGACGGAATTTAACATATTTTAGAATTTAATATAAATTTTGAATTTATGTTACATAACAGGAAATCCACTCGGGCCTACTAGTATTGCAAGGCTATATCCTTTAGGGCATCAAATCCATCAGAATAGTCAGTAAAAATTCATTTATGTACACAAATATACGCACATAATTTGTATAAAATTTCAAGTTGCCCACAAACACGAATTCCCCTACATTTTTCATCGATAAATTTCCATCTTCAAGGAGAAGTCAAAACAAAGGAATATATAATATTAGTACAAAATATTTTACGCATAAAATGATAAAGAATATAAAAGAGTCGTTAATGATATGTACATTACACACAGTACACATATAATGGGCTGCGAGATTATCATGTTACATGTAAAATTTGACGTATTCGTGCTAAACGGTTCCTTGTATTTACGTCTATCTGAAGATGGCGATTTACTGCTGAAACATGTGGGGGAGTTCGTGTTTATGGATAACTTGCAATTTTATAAAACGTATGTGCGTATGTTGGTGTATATAACCGATTACAAGCGCAACACGCGGAATGGATAATATTAAAAACGTATAAATTAATTTCATACCTCACAGTAAACCCTCTGTCCTTTGGCTGTTGTGAAGAAGGTAATGAACTTTCGGACTCCATAAAAAGTTGGCGATGTATTGACAAGCAGAGAAACTGTTAGCTTCTCAAGAAGGTCTCAACTCTATATAGTTATACGGACAGTTTTCTGTACTCCATAATGTGTGTAGAGCATTGACTGATAGAAAGTCCGCTTCTAGTTTAGCCATATCTGAATCATTAAAGGGGAGAAACCACTGCTGCATTCGACTGCATTGTTGTTTAGTGGCAGTGGTTATGCACTGTTGTGTGCTTTTATATTCCTGGACTGGTGCTAATGAATTATGGATCGATTCATATTAAGCTATTATGTCGATATACGTAAACATTGACCTACGCATCGCAAAATATCGCGGTTCTGCGGTTAGAAACCCCATTTGTATTCGAGAGATCATACTGTGGAAAGTTGGGTCGTGGGCCGGTTATTATAATGCGGTTTCCGTGGATATCATTAATCCATTTCTGCATGCTCTGGGGTACGTATATCCTGACAATGAATCCCGTGAATTTCCATGGCCCATCCGGGTAGATACTAGGATTCGTTCATCCTCAGTTATGGTTTCTATAGTGTCTTACCGCTCGTCTATTTAGTTCTCTATAGCAGTAGGCATTTTACAGCAATAGGACACAACTGTTTTTTCCACGTCATTTTCTTCTGTGAAGCAGCAGCCCTACTCGGGCCCAGGCCGCCTCGTTTGAGGTTTCTAGATCACACAATCTCACACAATCTCACACAATCTCACAAAGTCTCACACAGTCTCACACAATCTCACACAATCTCACACACGCGCGCGCACGCACGCACGCACGCACGCACGCACGCACGCACGCGCACACACACACACACACACACACACACACACACACACTCTGAACGAGCCATCAGCTCGTCACACAGGCAGGCTAACTACATAGCACAACAAACACAAGAAACAAATATCCATGGCCTAAGCAAGATTCGAACCCGAAATACCAGCAACAAAGCGGCCGCAGACCTACGCCCTAGACCGCACAGCCGCCGGCATTGCCTTACACATGATTTGGAATTCATGATCAAAGTGTACGTTTCTAAGGTAATTAATTCGTTCATTTGACAAGTCAAAATTATTTAAAACAATGAACAGGTAACTAATTCGATAAATGTGATTTCAGGCTTCCGCCGCGATGCTGATGAGATCTGTGCTTTTCTGGAATATTATGCACGGTCGAATAGTAGTCTTTTACCGACGTTTCGGGACAGCGTATCGGTCCCCATCTTCAAGGGTCAGGGGGACTACTTGACCATTCGACGCTACGTAATACCCCAGGAGAGGGCAGATCTAATTTAGATCAAATTTACGCCATTTCAGTAGATGTAGATTTTGTCGCCTGTCCGTCATTCTCGGCCAATACAATCTCGCATAATCTGTAACGTTCGAGGGAATGCAGTGCGGCTGAAATAGCTGGCCTACTTCCCTTCTGCAACAGAAATGCATGCGGTTCTCATATGGTCTTGCCGGCCAGGTGACCGCAGTCTGTCAATAATGCATCCTGTTCGTTAGCAAGTGGTAAAAAGAACTACTCTAATCAGATCACATGTTTGATTGTAGGACAATTGGGATGTTCTGTAGAGCTGTGTTTCCCTACCAGTGGGACGCCTCCCTCTGTTGAAATGTCAGGTCTCGTAAATAGAAATACCCGTAAAACTGAAACAAACACCGTTTTACTAAAACACGGACATTTCGAAAAGGGCATTTCTTCTTTTACTAAAGTGGGTTTAAATTTGTCAGATAAAATACGGAGCTTTTACAGCCAACATGAGATTTTTTCTCTCGAAATTTTAAGCAACTGCACACCAAAACACATAACTAGGCATGCCAGGTCACGTTACTGTAAAATTACATATGCAAGTATTAGAGATGTGCACACAGATACTGTTCTGTAGAAGAAGCCATACGTTTCTGTATACTGGTTTTTGTAGCATGCATTGCACTTTAACTACAAGGGAGTGGAATGAATTCAGCTGGCTCTGGAAAGGGATCAGAGGCAGGTAAATGACCCTTATATTTAAATCAAATCGTAGAAACTTTTCACTAACTGAAGGAGTTACAGCTTCAAAAGAAAGCCTTTGCTTCTTGGAGTTAATTAGACAGTCAGTTAGTTAGAGAGACAGTCGTGTGTTTGCTTAAGCTGTAATGTAATTGATGCTCGTTAAGGGCACTGCCAGTCAAATTCTTGTGATTCTGACTTACGCCAAAAATACTTATGTCTGCATGTTTTCATTTCTGAAAAGATTTAAAGGTTTAAACCCACTTCATGTACACTAACACTCACAAAGATGTTACCGCGTTTTGGGTCCTAAATCAAGGGGTAAATATAATTTTATCTTTTAATGATCTTTGTAAATTATTTTACGCCCCTTTCTTTCTGGCCAGTAAGAATGTGTATAGGTAGCATTTCCCGAACAGGCACAGTGGATATTACATTCGTGCCCCGGATGCAATACTTCTTAAATAACTGGGAAATGAGCATATATAACCGTCCATCCAAAACAAGAACATAAAAATAATATCGGATAACAGGTGCAAACATAAACCAGACCCATAGCGCGACGTTCCATGGACCATATGCTGCGTAATCTTCGACAACGTCGAAACACAATAGCATATCTTAAAAATCCCCCTTTATCCATCTTTTAATCATTTAAACGTTTATCATAACAAATCTGACACAGCAACCTGTACTTGGTCTGAATGTAAAATTTAGATCGCATATTGTAACACAACAATATACAGCGCTTTATATGAATTTTATACTACTGGCCTGAAAATGACCATTTACGTCGAAACACGTCGCCAAAATAAAGAGTATAATAAGCAGTAGTTTTGTTTTACGGATATCGAATTTTCCATTATAAATAAGGGGGTTTATAAAATACAGAAATCGCAACTCCAATATCTACGCACGCAGAGATGGCTTTTCCGATTTTCCTTAAGGAAATCATTGCATTTGACTGTGTGTAACAGAAATTCAGAAGTAATTAAAGCATCCTTTAAAAACAAAGAAACAAAGTTGTGTATTACGTCAGAGGAGGTGTTAGAGCAAGTAGAAGAATTTTGTCGCATGCTGTTCCTTGTAAGGTAATTCCTACTTTGGAACGCAATTTGTGAACAGAAGTCTCCAAATCCTTCCTTCCCGTTCCATTCAGAACCTACTTTGTGAAGCAACTAAGCTTCCAAGCCTGAGCCCTGACTGAGATAAGAGCTAAATATTCGAAGAGTAACTTGTGCTTTTCTTTGCAAGAAGAAGACTTTGTGTCTTACGGAAGAAACCTGCAAATTGTTTCCAGACAAAGTAAGTGACATATTTTATTCGAAATCTGAATAATTCAAACAGGTGAATTAATTTGTTTTTCTCACAAATATCCCTTCAATCTTCGGCATAGAATTTAAAAGTGCGAGTAAACTGAAATCGGAACAAAGGACGTTTCATTAACTCCCCCCTCCCCCCCAGAAAAAAAGATATTTTCGAATAATGCTTACGCATCATTCCGTACAAATAGACGTCGAAATTCACCAGCTTTGGGTTTGTGTACAAAATATGTTTCTGAACAAATTTAAGGAAAGAAAAAAAAACTACTAAAAATGCACGGTGTATTTTTTTCTGTCCTTCCACTGCACCTTGTTGCATAATTTCCTAACAACTCAATTACATCATAGCGTACCGAAACACCTTACTTTTTAATTCTTTACAATCGTCAAAGAAAACACAGCAAACGCCCAAATTTTTCATAAGAGTTAACATCGGATTCTGTAGGATGTATGGAAAAGAATATCGGAACATTGGATTCTGTACGATGTAAGGAACAGAATATTAAAAAATATGCAGATTCTCTTAGGACGATCTTTCAGACAATGTGAAATAATAACATAGTGATCATGTAAAAATTTTCTGTATATTTTTCTTTGTCGACGATAAGGAATGAAGCACTGGAATTAGACAAGCAGAATTTACTAACGAGATGGATCATAAACACGTCTACAAGTCTGG
>BLKM01010172.1:0-12007 GCA_013340265.1 Coptotermes formosanus | reverse complement strand
AGGTGATATTTCTGCCTTCATCGCTTAACAGATAAAGTACCGAAATATAATGTTACCTGCTTTTACAATGTCTTAAGCTGTACTGACTGCATCAAGGTAGGTTTCACATCTATATTTTTTTACGTGACTACAAGAGCAGAGCCTGATTTCGATAACCCACGTTTATAAAGATCTTGATACTGGAAGAATTTCCGCATGCATTCGTACCCTTTAGTGTCACTTTTATTAAACCTGGCCTATAGCAATACTTATTTAAGCGGAGAATCTTAGACTTTTAGAGGATCTGATCGCAAACTGATTTTCTTTTCTGTTTGAAGAAAGAGTTCAATGTTAGATTCACATAACTTATTCCTGAGGTACCGTTTTGATCACAAAGTAGAATGTGAATTTCTGGGCATGCAATCACTCTTAACTCCTATAGAACTCTAGGGACGGTACGTTACGTTTGGAGTCAGCCTCCGAAAAAGTTTTTTGTCTTTAATTTTGGACAGATCATAATTTTGAAAAAATTCAGTTTATTAACCAACACATCCTTATGTGAAAGTCGCCTGGATATTCTGGGGCCCGATATGTGTTACTAACTTCTTCTTCAAGTAACTTGCTATTCTTCACATGGCACAACATTATATTTGTTACAGGCATGTATCCTACATACTGAGACTTTGTTTGTTATACATATATGACATTGTGTATGCCCGGTGTAGGCGCACAACTAGCCTACGTCGGTTCTCTTTAACAAGCACGTTCCCACTGTAAATGTTCAAATCCCGTGTATCTCTCTAGACCGAATTTCCCGGCTGTTGACTTTGACAGTTTATTTTTAAGAATGATCATAAGCTTTTGGAAAAGTTATGGCCCGTCTGCTATTATAAGAGACTTCCATTAGTAAACAAAAGTTCGAATTAAAATTCCGAAATAAACATCATCCAACCATTGTGGGCGGTGCTGACATTGAGAGAAGTAAGAAGTCGTTACTGACTGTGGGACCATGGTATGCGTTTTTCCCAGGTATCGGATTGACGAGAAAGTGTACAAAATTTATTTCGCAGGAGTGTATGTTGAAATAATTGGTTCCTGCAAAAATAGTGACAGACTGAAAGAATGGGATTTATTGAATTTACTTTCAATCTGGTACTCTGCAGTGGAATTTGAATTAAACTGTTGAAAGCATTCGAGGTACATTGAAATCTAGGGATTAACTGGCACCAGCTTGCTGAACAAACTCAAAAGTTGTACTGATCTGTAAAACGTCTGAACAAAAGAGTAACAGCATGGTTGATTCCATGCACGTGCGCGCAGAGTATCGGAAACTTCAAGAAACTTTGACCTTCTCCGAGAGTGCTTTTAAATACTGGCCTATCAGTATCCGAAATTATGCATTAAACAGCTGGAACTACAATTGTTCAAAATTGGAACGCGGTATTGACAGCGAGAACAGGGAAATATGAGGCTCGTAACGTCGCTATGATGGTCATTTCACGAATTATCTTTGACTATAAAAAATATTTTTTCTCAGCCGTGTAGTCTGAAATCATATGTTCCTGCACCCAGTAGGCTTAATGCGTACATACCTTCGGGCCCCCAGTAACTTATTTGTAGGAGAAAATATCCCTGTTGAATTTTCAACGAGGAATTTTTGAGGTCACGAACAAAATTATTGAACCTGAAACACAAAATCTATTAAGAAAGAAATTTCTGCTTGTACAAAAAATGTTCGCTAAAATAACTAATCTCAATGACAATCCGATAAAATAATACAAAATGAAAAGCAGCTCTGTTTATTATCGATATACAACAAAAATTTTCAGTGGTATCAAAGCTTCCATTATCTGTCAATATTTAATATTCCAATGAAGCTGACTTTCTCAATAAACACTAACTGTCAATCGCAATAAATTCTTTCAGCTTGTGGTCATCATTACTTAAATATTTCTGTCACTGAAATTACTCAAATTCCATTCAAATACCACGGAAACGCTCAAATGAAATGTTAATTACAAACGGACGACATTTCTGCCTTATTAGCAAACCTGCATCGTAACCATGGAAACCGGTGGGAGTAAAGTTACCGATATGTTACTTTCTCAAAAAGCAAGGTATTATATAACGTTGGTGTGTTATTGGGCTACAAGAATATAAACATTGTTTTTTAAGAAGTATTTCTTTTTCATCTTCACAATTACAAGACTGTCAGATCCCGTGACTGACAACTGTCGGAATAAGCCTTCTTGGATATTATGAAACAAATCAGGTGTGCTCACATAAGTTACCGATCGAGTATCGGAGAATTTTCTTTGTTGTTTTCTTTTTTTCAATATCTGGCCCGGCCATTTGTGTGATCTCTTTAATCTGTGCTCTGTCCCGTCATTTCTGTGCTTGTATAAATAGGTCTATAATTCCTGTGTAGGGTTCAGGATGTTGAGTTAATCTCTAATGAATCCAACAAGGTACTTTCCTTATCCTGTTTTAGAAATGTTGTGTGAATAAAGAATGAGGCGGTACCCGACATGTATCACACTCACGAGTCAATTCAGGAACACACTGCTGTCTCAAATCCTTAGACTCACATACCTACCTAATTCAGCTCTATGTTTATAATATTCATCACTTTGTGCTTAGTGTTCGTGATCACAACAGTATTCAGTACGGCACAAATATTTTACTTATTAATACAGTTGATAAAGCTACACGTTTCGGCTAATTATAAGCCACCTTTATGCTACAAGTAACTAAAAATAACATACACAACGTGTATAATAGAACGACATGTCAATTAAATTCGAGATCGAGATCGTTTTTTTACAGTAGAAGTGTAATATTCCAAGTAGCATGGCCGAATGTAGACGCATGTTACTTTGGTAGTTTTATGGCCAAAGCAAGTTGAAATTAGAAGTTGAATTAAAGTTAAGAATTCTCGTATGTTGTGTATTCATTACGGTTTGCGTGGAAAATTGTGATTCGTAAAATTTTTCTACTTATGGAATAATGTTCTTGCGTCGTCGTCATCGTCATCGTCCCCCCCCCCCCCCCCCATGGCGAAACAGGCCTTAGTAGAGCAGGGCCTCCTCGTTAATGTGCTGCAGCTTTACTCTTTCATGCATTTTTGCTAGTGCCAATATTTAACCCTTTTAATTTTGGACGCTGCAACTGGCCACAACGCGCTGATAATATTGCTTACGCAATTCACAAGTTTTCCGCCACAAGCGGAGGGAAAAGGAACTCGAATGAAAATTACTTTAACTGTAAGGCAAATTGAAAGCTTAATAAAATATCGCCCTAAATAATGCAATACAAAAACTTTCTCATTAATCACTTATTAAGCCAAGCTCAAAGAGCATGGTTTTTTGCCTGAAGTGAGAGCAAGTACCATTATTCCCTACTTCTAAACACATGCGGCAGTCTGTGTTTATGGTTGAACAGGCTAGCATATTTAATATGTTACTATGCTAATAATTATTAGCGAACTACACAATCAAAAATATAAATAAGTAAAAGGACAATAACAATTTCAGTCGAGGATATTTCCTTCATTAATACTGATGCATATTTGTACAACTGGTACCACGAAATATACAATTTGTTTACTATACGGCTATTCAGATAACCCGATACGGGAGCTCCCTAACATTGCACACGGCTGTAGTCGGCACGGTCCGACCGCTGCTTCGCTCACATCGGCACGGACTGGCAATTTTATACCTGTTCCAGAAACATCTGTTCTGTTGGGAGTACGAGTACGTTGTCTATCTCCATCGCAGCCCTCGATTACTCTGCTAATAACGTCTCTCTTTGTTATGAATGAGTTTGTTAGAAATGTCTGACAATCCAGTTCACTCCAAGGACACTGCAGAATCCTTCGTGTTATCAGATAATGTCTTTGAAACGGACAGAAAGAGGCTGGAGTTGCGTGCGCTGTGCTTCCGCCCTGAGCAGCTTGCCCCTTCACCCCCGCGCTGCGAGGAATCAAGTTATCTGACGAGGACAGTACCTTCTTCAACTACTTTAGACCCTCAAAAGGGCTTGTAATTATGAGAAATATGTAGCTGTGTTAATAAGGAGCACAGTTTTACTCGACTGCAGTTGTTATGATTACTATCCTCTTAACATGCAAAGGGATGAGTAACGTAAGCATACAAAAAATGTAAGACCGCCATGGAGAAAAAAACCCTCCGGCTATATCGTTTACGTAACGAAACCTGCATTGTTGACTTGGTCTGAGGTAGAAACGCATAGGCAAACTCTCAAATTACGTATCGACTTAAAGCCCAAATTATATATCTAGTCCCAAAAACTTCAGGGATACAAATCTGAAAGGAAATAGTTTTGAAGCTGAGACAGTCTCTCGTTTTTAAGGAATGACTGTGAGATTCAGGTGAATGTCTGTAGCTCAGGAAAGATACGGCGAAAAAGAATGAGTAGTACATTTTTGAAGGCTCAGAAGATCGGACTGCTTGAAAATCAGAGAACGAGAAGACGAAATACTAACAAGAGAGGTGATCACAAAAGGAAAGTGCCTGCCTGATATATGTAATAAGGGACTTTAAGCCAATAATATTTATTACATAACTTCAGGGGGTGGCAGATCTTTTCGAAATATGTCATTTGAAAAAACGCATCTAATTTAAAGGAGTTTTATCGTTACATAAGTCAGAGATACGTAGGAAGCAGGACATGTGCGAAGGAGATAAAGAAATGGAAAAAACACAGTAATGTAATGGTTACAATTAAAGGGAGGTAATTTCCACTCTAAACCTTCATTTCACTATTAACATAAGTTACATGTCTGTTCTCTACTCAATATGAAGAAACGCATGTTAATATGTTATATTATACAGGCTACTCACGTGAAACAAGCTAATCAAACGTGTACATATGATAAAATCCTAGTAATAAATCTGTACGTTTATTATCAGGTGGGCGACAGGGTCAGCACGCTTGTGTCACTATCTTTAAATTCTGTTTCAGTTTGCGCATATCAGGATGCCCCAAGTCAAACAGCCCTCGACTCTCAGAAGCATTGCTATGCGAAAATTCCTCAAGGTAGTCTGTCGCACGTGTACGACTTGGATTACCGAATTGTCTTCAGCAGCAGAAGCAGGGAATCGGAATTATCTTCAGTATGCAGAGCGGGTGTTGAATGAGTGCGACATGCTTCATGAAATTCTGACTCCTTTACCGATGCATATATTGGAAAGTCTATCTACAAAAGCAATAGATAAATTTATAAAGATCATCACGCTTTACGATGTGAAGAGTGACAGCCGCTTGAAGCTTGCTCCTTGGTATGACAAAGAACAGCACAATGCAATCTGCAAAAACATGCTTAGGTCTGTGTTACTTCCCTGCACCAGCAAGCACAACACGAAGGGCATATCGTCTAGTTTTGCACAGAGACTTATAATTCAAACTTTGGACAGTACCTGCAATTTAACTAGTTTATTTTTAAGCACTTTAACCGAAACTGACCACTCGGCCATTTTGGCCAGTAATATTCGTCACTTAAAGAATCTGAAGTTCTTTCAGTATGCCTATCACTGTACTGACCAAGTGGTGCAACAACTGGCACTACACTGTAAAGCACTGTGCTACATTAATTTGACAAACTCCTCTTCCGTTACAGATGTCTCTGTCCACTATATGCTGGAGCTCAGGAAACTGACATATGTACACATGTTGGGCACGTCTGTTACTTCGGAATCATACAGGCTGCTAATTGCAGAACTGCCGCAGATTAAAAACTTCATCACATTTACCCCGTCCAATGAAATTTTAGAAAATATTGCAGCAGAAAATCTCTCAACAATAACATATTTTTTTGGCAGCGTTGGAAATATGGCTTTACTAACAGAGAAATGTCCCAACATCATATTCCTCACAGTGTATTATCGTAACGAAGATCTGTCACACCTCACTGTGTTGGCAGGTTTGGTTTCACTTCATGTGGTAATTGGAAATTACGAATTATTTAATCTGACTACCGGCCTAAATGGAATTGGTCACAGACTTATTGAGTTGGGACTGTATATGGTTGATAATGTAAATGTGACAGATATTATAAATTTATGCTCCGGTCTGAAACGTCTGTTTCTTGAGTACTGTGTGTTTGTGCCATTAGAATATGGTACAGTGCTCAACACTGAAATTCTGCATTTCAAAAGTGTGACAAGTTTGAAAATAAAAAGTAACTTTCAACGCCAATGTAATTACCCCAGTATGCGATATTACGCTAACTTGGAGGTACTTGAGTGTGTTGGATTGGACTTCTTGGATAACGATTTCATGTGTGGAGCTCTACAGCAAGGTGCGTTCCGAAGCTTAAAATATTTACTCATAAAGGAAACTGGGAACAGTGCTTTGACAATGAGGATTGTTGACCTGTTAATACGACACTGCGAACACTTGAAAGTTCTTGGACACCTGAAGACGTGGCAGCAACTTACTCGAAGTATGATTCGGGATCTCAAACAGAGAATAATGCTGCGAAATCTTGACCTTCGTATTGTGTAGTACGCAAGCTGTAAAGGAGCACGGCAGATATTAGGAAGTACTCCCTGAGTCTTATTTTTTCATTTAAAGTTTTGGACTTTTTTTAACGCAAATTGTTGCACAAATTGTACGTAATACACAGATAACTGGACTTGCAGGTTGCAAACTTTAGGTTGAAATTTATAAGTCAGGGAGTTCAGTATTCATGATGTAGTAACCCTTCGGAGTTGTCACTGATTTCATAGTCCTGCACACAACAATTCCTGACTAATGTTTTAATGAAAATCTCCCCTTGAGTGTTCATGTCTGAATCCAAACAATGAGTAATTTCTTAATTCTGACATCACTTTCGTATTTTGCTTTGCACAAAGTCGTGTGATTTTAAATAAACTTCTAATCCTAAATATGGATTAAGTACAAAACTGATTATTATATCCCTTTTAGCACAAAGTTTCTCACGAGTCTACTTATAAGATCCTTGTAATTCTCTGGATTGCCTTGTGGTTCACGTTCCTGTTATGGATGTGGACCAATGAAACCATAAGTAATATATTAAGCAACTAATGCACTTAATAAAATACAATTCGTAACAAGTATTAAACTGCTACAAATTTCGATCCTCGGGGAATTTTAGAATAAAGGCATATAAGGCCAACACTTTAATCTAGGTAGTACACTGCCGTGTTGGACTGTTCACAGTGTTAAAATTCTAAAATCCTGAAGATCTGACAAGCATAAATTTGCGTTATTGTGGTATTAAAATTGTATTATAGTGAGCAGTTCTAGGTATAACTCCACAGTTTTTTATTATTTGTAAGGGGTATACATAGAAACATGTGCCCCCTTTTTTATGCGACCCAAAGGTATCACGTCCACGTGTGGTGTGTGATGTAGGTCGTGTCGGGCGGTGTAGTATAACGATTATTATATTTAACTCATTCTCTCGTGCTGGAGCAGCAATAGCAGATTTGTTTAATATATTACTTGACTTTTTCTGTTTGATGGTATAATAAACGTACAGAATATTTTAAATAGGCTTCTTCTTAAGGTACTTCTTTTATTAAGGGTAATTTCCGTTGCATTCTGTAAATATTAGGGGATGTTAATATAGCTAAACTTTATACACCAAAATTCCTACAATAATACTGAACAGCTCCTAACCATCTGCCCCCGCATATCAGCACGGTCCCGGGGGGCAGTGGTATGTCTGACAACTTCCCTCTGAAAGGCCCAATCTGGAAGGTGCCCGTCGAGTACATTCTGTGCTGTACTGTAGTTTACAAACCCATGGGAACGTACTTTAAAATCCCCCTATGACACGGTGCAGCCCATGTCTTAGCCATATGACAAGGATGAAATTCTGGTAGAAAGTCTTCATGATGTCGCCTATTGCACGAATATACGCAGCTGCAAATCTCAAGATTAATAAACAGCTTTATCATCTACGCCAGAGACTTTTAAACTCTGTTCTCGCTACTCACAATAAGGAAGATATTTTGGTCTGAGACTCTCTGAATAAATTATATATCAGACTTCCGTAAAAGCATGAAGAAATAAATCACCACACTTGCAAACTTTTACACATTGAATGAAAATTTCTATAATTTTAATTCTAAATATGAATGATAACAATAAGCGTAATAAGACTGTTTCATTATTTGCTGGGAAAGAAAGCATGATCTGTGCAGTGTAACTGCAGTTACCTTCCTATTTTATATAGTGACTTTGGTTTAAGTGAAAACAGATAATAATCAAAAACATTGAATTAAATTTCATTTTCCTCATGATTTTGTCACAGTCTGACATACATAATGAGAGAGCTACAAGCGTATCGAATGCCTTGTTAAGCCTAACTCTGCAGCCGTTGGAAAGCGTTTATTACTTTATTTAGAATACTCAAGGTTAATTTATGATACGCAGGTACAGAGAATGCGAAAATTGCGAGAGAAGTCAGCTGTATGTGGTACTTAACACAGCAGGCCAGTAAGGTGGCAGGGCCTAAGATAGTTTACGAGACCAGAGAGCAAGATGGAGTATTTTGTGAAAGGATAGACAGACAACTGAGGTGTGAGAAAGTATAGGTTATCATAGGATAGGTTATGGCAGTAAATTAGTACAAAAGAGACTTCGGTTTGTCACACATTCGTCAATGTCAAAGTTAATGGGGGTTTAGAATTTGTTAGGACAGTCAAAATTCGAGGGTTTGGCACTTTTCGAGATGTAAATCACTAGGGAGTGGACACCATGTTATTTGCAGCAGCACATTAAAATTGGCCGGTATACGACGCTTGTACGGGTTTACATACATTAAGTGAAGGGATATCGCGTCAGCCATTAGGAACCAAAGAGGAGTTCGGATTCAAAACTTCAAGGTTTTAGACCTCCTGGAGAGTTGCTAAATTTACGTAAGACCAATCAGAGCAGTTAGGAAATTTAAAACAGGGAAGATTTTTAACTAGGGAAACCGGTTTACTTACCATAGCGACAGACACACAAGTGTTTCTGCTTTCTTAGGCGGAGGAAGTAGGACTGCCGCACTCCTAATTTTCGGACATTTTTAGACTAAATTCTGCTACTAGATATTATTAAATTCTTACACGGGGTGCAGTAGTTAAGTGCTTTAAATCGAACTTAAGCGGTTTATAGCAATTTCGGTCACACAAGTGACCATAAATTAACTAATTAGTGCCATGAAGGGACAACACTAACAAACCAAGTGATCAGTCCTACTTCTATTCTTTATCCTAAAGAAAACTTGCAAAATATAAGGCCCAGTGAGTTATAATAAATTAAATACTTTAGCCTCAGTCGTTTAATGGTTCTTCTCCGTTACCTAGAACACTCAAACTATGCTAATCCATGAAAAGTGGTTTCATGTTTATCGACTGAGTCTGCAAAGGGTGCCCGAGGGTTAGATTACTCTCTTTCTTTTTGAAGGTTGTCAAAGTAGAAAATCCAAGTTCCCACACAGTTTTTATTAAATGACATTCTATCTGTTTTGATCAGAGTAGTAAAGCCAACCTTACTTCTTATAGTGTGAAGCTTCCTTTTCCCACACAGTAAATGTACAAATGGGATGCCAGTTGGGCTTCATCTATCAGAACACTTGGCCTTGTCCTTGTGATGATCGATTTAAAACCTGAGATATCCTTTCACAACATTCCACACATTTATCAATATTTTTACTAGGTCGTCTTTCAAACGTCTTCTTAATTCGAAACTTTTAACGTTCCGTTTGCAAGAACATCACCACAGATAATAAATATGGGTTTCGCATTCAGATTTTATTTACACAACTGATAAAACCAAACTTAAAAATATCTTGTTTATACCGGCTGGGTGGTTCACATGACATTGAAGAGGTTGGACTTCTGATTCTATCACTAGCACTTGCAAATGCTGAAATCGCAGCAGTTCTACAAGGCGGCACACTTTTGAGGGTCCCCGACATTGGAAAACCCAGAGTCAATTTATAGAAACATAATATAAGGGCAATATTTGATCAGTTTTTAATTATCTTCTACAAGTAACTGGCAGCTAATTTCGCTGCAAAATTACACGTCACAGTCTGCCTATATCAAGCATCTGAAATAGCAAAGAGATATCGTATAAGCAATTAAAAATTCTGCTATTAGTTCTACAACCCTTGATTAAACTGAATGACATAAAATCGTGGTTTGCAGATTAAGAGTTACCTTCGTGCAGAGGAAATGAGGATGGTTCAAAAAAGAATAAAACATGAAGGAGGAGATAAGGAGTAGGATCATAAACAGTGAAGTAAAAACCAACAGACTTACTTGGGAGGAAATGTGCTAGAGCAAACAAATGTGTGCGTGAAAGAGAGCAGAGAAATTCACATAGAGAGGAGTGCGAAAGATATATTTCGAACTGATGGTCCAATACATGCATATAGGGAAGCGCCTGTCCGTGTTTAGGCTTTTTTTTTTTTGCTTTATATTAATTCTTTCCCTTCCATCTACCCTATGAAACAATATTTGTCATTCTCTATTTCAAAAATTCAGTTTCGTACAATTAACAGCCCATTCAACGTCCAATATATTTCACTCGTCACTACATTTTACCCTCTGCGTGCTCACAGCCGCTCATACCGCCCTCTCTTTCTGTACAAACCTACTGATTTCCCGCCATAGTCTTACATTTTTACCCCGCAGTGAGAGAACATTGCTGCCTGCAGGACGAAACACACCCCGACATATCACAGAATACAGCACGATTGGTGCAATGCTTGTGCCTGTGTTTGAACAGACTGCTTCAATGCATTAATGCGACACTCGTCATTTACCTCGAACTGTAGTAACAGGGTTCCAAAGAAAGATATTCCCTAACCAAACTAAACACAACTGCCAAGGTATTAACCTTTCTGATGTCATATTTAATAATTTCATCTGTTCCAACATACAAAATAAGAACACTTTTAACTTAGAACACTACCAATAAGGACGATAATTTGCTGTGGCCAATAACTTCCCTACTGTAAGGAATCTTGCATTACCGGAGTCTCTAGAGAACAAACCAGTTTTCGCTGTCAGCCAACAGGGATAAGGAGGAGGGTCAACATCAGGCACAGGTAAGCGAGCACACGTGGTGTTTACGAGTATACTGCATACACTAAAGGCGTCGGAAATTTCGTTGCCATTTCAAGTTTTATTTACTAATTAGTGTAATAACCGACAAGCATAATTATTTTAGAGTTACACATATTGATATATTCGATATCCATTAGTGAACTGATGTGCAGAGGCGTAACTAGGACAGGGAACGGGAGGGTTAATGTCCCCAACACCCAATATTTTTTCTATGTAAAAATAATTTTTTAGCTAAAGATTTTATGAGGGGAAAAAAAGATGGGGTCAGAGTGTGGGAAAGATATGTGTCCATTAGGGACTGGTTGAAATCCGTCTTCCGAGCCTTTCTAAATCGTTCGTAAATTAAATTTCCTAATACCATGGTCGATTTTGCCGTCCGCCCCCCCCCCCCCCCCCCCCCCCCCCGCTGTTATTAGAAAAGTCAAGTCTGCGCTGGTGTGGGTAATTCTTTATTGTACGCGAAATTTATCTGATAGTTAGGGACACAAGTTCCAAATTTCTAGTTTTCGACTTCGTGTACAGTTTCCAATGCAACACACTCTTTCGCGAATTTTAACCTTTTCCGTCTTCAGGTGAAAACGTGATTCAACCACGTGCTATGTTGCTGCCATTAAGAAAACCTGATCCCACTCGTTTCGTTCTTTCTGGCAGTTCGATTTAAATAGGTAGGATACCTCTCAACTTTCTCAAGCGACTATGGAAACAAATCATTTTCTGTAACATTGTGTTCGGCTCAGAACTCCGGATGTTAGACAAAGTCTAAGAAGTCAAGAAGTAAAACTCTAATATTTCGCGATCCAAGAAAGCACTCCAGAACAGAATTACCTGCAAGCATCTCAGTGTTTCTGTTATTGTATTTCTGGGACATGAGGATATATGCAAGCATGCCGATTAAGTTTTATTGTGACGAAAGA
>BLKM01010169.1:0-12380 GCA_013340265.1 Coptotermes formosanus | reverse complement strand
AAGGTGGAAGTGTGATGCGAAGGGCGAACAGCCTGTGAAGTGTTACCAATATGAGATGTCGCTCACAGAAGATACGCGAATTGACATCGATGCGTATGTTTGTTATAAAACTTTATTACATTACAGATTATGAATTCTGTACTGGATTAACGAACCCGGTTTTTAACGACTGATTTGGGAGGTGGACTTCTGATGTGTAAGGAGAGGGAGATCGAGGATAACATGGTCGGTATGGCGATTAGGTTACGGGCTGAACAGTCCGGGGCCCGACCCCGGGCAGGGGCAAGAGATTTTTTTTTTTCAAAACTTCCGGACCGGATCTGGGGCCCACCTATTCTCCTATTTAATGGGTACCGATTTTTTTTATGCCGGGAGAAAAGCGGTTGGGGCGGGAAGTTGACCACTTCCATCTAGTCTAGAGGTTAAGAATGAGTAGAGCTCTACCTCATCTCCCTCCATGTGCCTTTCTGGCATGCACAGTAACAGAATTACCTTTCGCTAAGGGGAATGGGGGTACAGCTTTCTCTTATTAATGTAAAAAATAGTGTAAAAATAAAGCAAAAACAAGGCCGGTTATTGTAATCAATAGCTGAAGTATTCAAATCAGGCTTTGAGATCCTGTGTTATGCAGACGTGTATTGTTTCAGATACGGGTGTACTGTTCTGATCATACAGGAGAGAAATAGATGGTCAGAGCTGTGCCGTGTATCGAAGTGTCAAGTCTTTGATGGCTTGTACAGTAATCGGATATGTAATGATGGTACTTTAAAGAGGTCTTTGTTATGGAGAATTTATAATTATATGTTGCGTTACTGGAACTAGTTTAAAGTCTCCCAACGTTCCTGACTAATGACGGGGAATGGGACCGTGGATAATCCGAGACTTGCCAAGAGCCGTAAAGTTTATGTTAGAAAACTTCCGTGAATGGAAAAGGAATACTCTTTCGCAGAGCCATAATTTTGTCGATTTTTCACTTCTGTAAAACGATGCGATTTACATAATTACATGAAGCCACAGGGACAGTTCTTGCTACAGTTCACTTTAGAATCTTTTATCTTACCGTCTCCGACCGAAATATACCTGATATTAAAATATATGAAGCTATAATTTAGCCCGTTCTTTTTATGGTTGTGAGATTTGGTGTCTTACCCTACGGTAGTTCTATGTATTTGGGGTGTTTGGAAACGAAGTGCCGAGGAGAATATTTCGACCTAAGGTACAGGACTGTGCTCTTCTGGGTTATTACGCAGTGTCGAATGATAAACCTTTACCGAGTTTCGGGACAACGTATCGGTCCCATTTTCATGGGTGAAGAAATCGAATGAAGCATCTGAAGCATCTTCATTGGATTTCTTGACCCTTTAAGATGGGACTGCTACGTTGTCCCGAAACGTCGGTAAATGTTTTACCATCCGACACTGCGTAATAACCCAGAAGAGCTGCATCGCGGCGGAAGCCTGAAATCACGGATAAGTTAGAGAAAGTTGCAGGAGGATACAGGAAATTACATAGTGAGAAGCTGTATTCTGATTTGTGGGGAGTGGAGGTATAGCTCCACGAATTCTTAACCTTGACACTAAGTGAAGGTGAATGGCAAGCATTACATCCAGGCCGCTTTATTCCCGGAGAAGGAGTTGCCGGTGCGCACTGAATAGGAAACTGAGTTGATGGCAGAGCCGGTCTGGTTGCTCGGGAGGAGAGAAAAATGTCTTGCACTGCGGGAATCGAAACAAAAAGTGTGAAGTTTTCGGCTGGATTAAACCGGCTGCTACAGCGTTTGATGGTCGGCTGTTGATCATCTTAATAAATAGTCATATTCCATAAAAGGTGGTAAATTGGCGGAACGCGGTACTGTCAGCCCTTGAAGGACTGTGCTGTTTAAGCAGATAAGCTACGAGAGTTACACGCCACTTAGTGGCGGGAAAATTTGAATTTCATATTTCAACCAATCACAACCTTAGATTCCTATCACGTGGCATGCCCCAGCCAAAAAGGTGGCGTACAACTCATAGTTTATCTACGTACAGTGTATGTTAGTTTTATTGTTAAAA
This sequence comes from Coptotermes formosanus, assembly GCA_013340265.1. Taxonomy (NCBI): domain Eukaryota; kingdom Metazoa; phylum Arthropoda; class Insecta; order Blattodea; family Rhinotermitidae; genus Coptotermes; species Coptotermes formosanus. The sequence continues at coordinate 10,329 of BLKM01010169.1, read as the reverse complement.
GGAGCAGCGGACTCTGATGGTAAGTTCTGCACATATTTGTACTAATGCTTGCTGGGGTCTAGGTAATGGGAGAATGTGACCACATCTACAAGTAACTCTTGTTGGAGATGAGGGGAACTGATAATTTAAGCCAGTAGGAATCTTCAAGGTCAACATATGCACACTTAAGATTAATGGATTTTCTGTGTTTCCTAAGGACAATGAAGTAATGCACCTTAAATAGGCCACGACAAATTATTTCACAACCGCAAACAAATCTGCATTCCAAACATTTAGCGTCTCTGAGTGCTGGAGTTTTGTGGTTTCGTATTTCTCAGCCTATACGCAGTGCAGGGGTAATTGGATGGGACCGAGTTTCTCTTTGCGTTGGCAAACATCGCTATATAAGGAGACTGTGTCCTTGCGTAATCGAAAACTGTCACCGCAAGTGCAAAACTCAGTACTCCCAAATAACTTGTGTGCTTTATTTAATGGCCGCATCGCTGTAGAAGTGTCTGTGTCCTTATACAATCGAAAAATGTCATGGAAAGTGAAAAACTGAGTACTTAGAAGTAACTTGTGTTTTTGTATGGTTCATATGCTGTGCATTAATCAGATTAACCTTTTTAAAGCCTAGCGGTAACGTTACATATCACCAGGTGTAACATTAAAAAATTCTGCGTGGTGGCCATATTGCGTTTATGTGTTTTGTACGGATCTCGGAACAAACAGCAACTTTTGCCTTATAAAACATTAAGAGACTGGTTTTTATAACCTAAGTGGAGAGTGTTTACAGCGCGGTACGCACTGATTCCTTATATAAAACATATACGCTTCTTCTTTAAAGGGTTCATGCAGTATCAATACTAACAAATGTACAGTAGTATTTTGTTGTAGTTTAATTACAGGGCATCTGACGTTTTTGTAATTGTAGTTGTATTCTTGTTTATACCTTCCTGAAGATGGTCACATAAGTGACCGAAACATGTTGCAGGATCTCAGTAAGTAAATTACATCAAAATCCTGTTGTGCATTTGTTGGTACTGTCATTGTATTCACCTTGTATATTTTCTTTAAAGACACTTGTCAGTTACTAAGGTTTTATGGTGTCGGTGTTAGATAAATGAGTATGGAGCATTAGTGGAATGATCCCCGCCCCCCCCCCCCCCCCAAGCCGAAGTACTAGGAGAAAAACTTGTCCTAGTACCACTTTGTCCATCACAGATCCCACGCGGACTGGTCTGGGATTGAGGCCGGGCATCGTGGCGATAGGCCGGCGACTAACCGCCTGAGCCATGGGACGACGTGTTAGAAAAAAAGTGTTGGTAGCACTGACTTGGATGACTGATATAAACAGCCAGAATATCAAGATGGGTGTCTTGTGGAATGCGACGTAATGTGGACAGATACGTACCGCAGAACCTGCTGGTTTCTGCCGAAAGGTAGTGTCTACCGATGGGGTGATTAACGCTTTAAAGACGAAGCGTATCTGTTTTATATAAGGACTCAGTGCGTACCGCGCTGTAAACACTCTCCACTTCGGTTATAAAAACCAATCTCTTAATGTTTTATAAGGCAAAAGTTGCTGTTTGTTCTGAGATCCGTACAAAACACATAAACGCAATGTGGGCACCACGTAGAATTTTTTAATGTTAAACCTGGTGGTACGTAAAGTTACCGCTAGGCTGTAAAAGGTTAAATCAAGGGTGATCAGATGGGCATGAGGAGGAGAGAAATGCTTTCGAGTTTTGGTGGGGAAACGTGAAGGAAGGAGTCCCGTTTAGAAAACGTAAGCGTAGGTGGGAGTATAATATTAAAATGAATATGAAGGCTGGATGTGGGCTGGATTCATGTAGCTCAGAATATTGCCAAATTTTATCTTTTTTGAACACGGTAATGAGCTGTTGGGCTTGATACGGCAAATCCATTAATTAGGTGAATGACACTTAGCTTCTCAAAAGTGGGAGTATAAAAATGCCGGACGCAAGGTCACTGGGGCAACTAAATTGTATGCAGTGCCGCCCAGTATTTGTGGGTCCTCAGCAAGGCAGTTGCTACGTGTGATACTTCTGGCGCCTGGAATGTTAAGGTGGCTCCAAGATTTCTGGAAAATTTGTGGACCCCTGGAGTTAGTTACGTCTGTTCTATAGTATTCTATCTTTTCGTAGTGTAAGGACTCGTTCCATGGCTATTGTTGTAGTTAATTTGTGGCCGAGGTGCTCTTGTGTGCATTGGAATTGTGTGTCACGATTTTTCGTGTTGCATTTACGTAATGCTGCATAATTAATGAAATTGTTCACGAAGCCCGAATTTGATTTAACAAAGAAATGTCATTATTATTGCCGAGGAAGCCTAAAAGTTGTGCGTTGTTCTTCAACTACAGTCGGATTGATTTGGCTCTTTAAAATTAGATTAATTAAGTAATTAACTTCATCGCCTGTCTTGGCAGTTCAGAGACTGTCTAACCTCAGAACTGCACCCCAGCTAAGCCCCTAACACTACAAGGCACTCAGTTCGGTAGGTTTCTGACAGCTGACTGCTTAGCTTTTGGATTTTGTGAGTAGCGTAGGTAAGAGGTCGCCTCCACCTCTTCCCCCTGTAATTATTAGCGAAGTTACTCCCAGATCTCGTAACAGGGACCCAGAACACTGTCTTCTGTCGGAAGAAGAGAGTACAGTCCGAAAGAACGCACAACAGATTTTAGTGTTGTTTAAGTTTGGTGGGGAGGGGGGGGGTGTCTTGGGGCGGTAGTGTGCTGGGGCCGTACCTATGCCAGTGGATTCTGTCCGTCGTTTAGTGTCCTAACAGTACGACAACACACACGAGTATAACGTTTCGGAAAATGGACCTGTTTCTGTCCTCGTGTGAAGGTTGAAGGGTGGGGTCGCATACTCAAGATGGTCCCCATGGACAGAGCCAGGGGCGTAGCTAGCTCATTTTGACAGCCAGGGCGCGTTGTCAGAACGGACACCTCGAATGGAAGTTATGGTGTTTAAAAAAAGTTACAGTTTATGGAATTTCCTTTTATTTGGCTCAATACTTTGCAATTTGTAGAGCGCAGAAAATCAAATTTGTTTTCATTTAGAATATTAATTTTGCCGCCCGATTGACTTCGGCATCCGGAGTGGTCTGACCCCCCCCCCCCCCGCAGCCACGTCTCTATATATACCTATTCCTAATCTAATATATATCTTTGTATTTTTGGAACACTTGACGATGGACAAAGTCCAAAAATTACGTAGTCGAAGCAGGAAGGTAATATATATATATATATATATATACCGTGCCACCGTCGCTTCTTTCTTAATGGGTTCCATTTCTGTGGTCCCATTGTTATGCTGCGGTTAACTGGACAGACGATGCAAGCCTGTCAGACGACTGAAGAACTGGCGACCAAGTATTGTAACATGAAGTATTTAAGATTGGAAAATGGCTTTAAAAAGTACTGGAATGTCAGTGACATATTAGAGTTATAAACGGACTGCTGAAGCGAAGATGAAAAACCAGAAGCTATGCCAAGGTCAGGGTTGTCAATTGTTTGATCCAGTAATTGTAGAATAGCGTTCTGGTTACCACGACTCATACGTGTTCAAACGCTGTACTTATTAATACTGGCGCAACACAATTCCTTTTATATATTTCTATTTGCTTTTCTCCGGAGATGGGACAGCTCGCTTGGTAAAGTGACTAACATAGGGGTCGGACGACCGAGGAATCGTGGTTCGATTCTCCGCAGGTTAAAAAAAACTTTTCTCTACTCCGAAGCGGCCAGACCTAATCTGGGGCGCACCGGGGACTTGAAAGTGAATATACACCTCCATCTAGTGCCGAAGTAAAGAGTAAGTGGAGCTGTACCTATACGGCGCCGATCCCAGTTGCCGTGCGTTCTAAAGCGTGGGTCTTTGTTTTGTGATTCCTCGTGTTTCCGATGGGCAAGAAGTACACGTGTGGACACTAATATGCAAACAAAATGGAGTTATGGCGTAAGCATCACGTGATCATTGACGATCCTACACGATGTGCTGTCGCTTCTTGCTTGGAAGGTAAAGCTATATGACGGGATAAATACAAAGGTAGATGGTTCGCATTGCTGAAGTCGTACAAGGAGCAAGAAGAAAGGGAGAAAGAAAAAGAGTTATGAGGGGAAGAATTACGGAATTGCTTTCAGAAATCAAGTCATAACCTTTCCATACACGAAAGTCACCAGGCATGAACAACCGTTCCCCGAGCTGTGGGCAGCCATCCTTGTCGAGGCAATCCTCATGTTCTGGCATACTGTAGCGATGTTAAAGTGTAATTTGAATGCATAGCCACTTGTAAGCCGGGCACGTCCCGTAGATCCGCGTGACATTGGCGGGTTTAAGACATTTCTAACGGTTATTCTTTTGTTTTTTTTTCAAATATGTCATGGATCATTGACGTTACTTAAACTGGTGATTGGATCCGTTCATAATGGCGCCATAGTGCCAGACTAAGGTCATTGTTGAAGGTCATTCTCCATTATTTGGCTTTCATTTTTAATGGAATTTGACCTGTATCAAACTCACACAGCTTAACTTAAGTATTTTTATTTTTTAATATTGTCCAACAAATGCACTTAAATATTACAGGTTCATAACAATATATTTAAAAACAGTCCACTGCTACATGTTTCGGCCCCTGTCGGTCCATCATCAGGGAGAACATCAGACGATATTGTGTAAAAGAACTGCATAATAATACTCGGTCTGCTGTATATGTGGGTCTGCTGATAATTATTCCTGCGGCGGTCTGTTACACTGGAAGCAACACACTGGGGCAGCGTGTGTATGATGTGGGGGCGTGCACGGGACAATTAAATGCGTTAAAAATGAATTATAATGCACGGTATGGACAATATGAGATTACCTTAAGTGTTTGGGTTAAGTCGTGTGAGTATGTACAAATTTAATTACTTTTATTGTAAGAGCGGACGTGATAAAATAAGTATGGAAATGGTCAAAGGAGAAGATGGTGTCGAACGAGGTCCGTATTAATATTATCCCCCCCCCCCCCCGGTCTTCCCCTGCGTGTTTATAAAACAAAGTTGTGAGGGGAGCGTGGCTGTGAAGGGATGAAGTAAGTGAAGGATTTACACGTTCACGTTTTGATAAATGTCACTTACGCAAGGCGTGCAGTAAGTCTGTCGCCGGTATACAGTCGTGACTGATATTATGAACATTGTTCTTCATGTGAAGCTAAAAAATACACGACGTTTCGGATGCTAGATCTTCCTTCGTCTTTAGGTTGAGCGGGTAAAAGGGCAGAATCTAATCTGCTGGGCTAGTTGGACACCGCTCGTCCTTCCTGATCCATTCGCGGTTATCTTATTTAGTGTTATGTCACCATTCATTCCTTCATGGTATAGTCTGTCGTGCGACACGTCCACAGCCTTATCGAAAGCGAGTTCTCCACACAGTGCGATCTAGTGCTTCCTCTTTCATCTTGCAGTATCTTCTCTTTTCCTTTAGGTCATCCAGTAGTTTCTTACGTCTTCTTCCTCGTCTTTATGTCCTTTTTATCTGTCCTTCAATAACGTGTTTTAGACAGCAGTTAGTACGCAAGATGCCGATCCCAGTGGCCGCGCGGTCTAAGGCGTACGTCTGCGGCCGAGCGCTTGCTGGGATCGTGGGTTCGAATCCCACCGGGGGCATGGATGTTTGTCTTGTACAGTGTTTGTGTTGTCAGGTAGAGGTCTCTGCGACAGGCCGATCCCTCGTCCAGAGGAGTCCTACCGACTGTGGTGTGTGTCTGAGTGTGATCAAGTGAAAATAAACAACCTCGACACCTGCTGTGAGTAGGTAGAAGAGGGAAGGACTATGCTAGTACGCAAGATGTGACAAATCCAGTTAGTCTTCCTTCGTTTTATTGTATATAGGATGTTCATTATGTCATTATTGCAGCTGAAAAATGTCTAGTAGGGCAATAATGAAAATTTTGATAGCAAATAGAAGGTGACGGTTATAGACAGTCACTACGGAGCGTTTACTTCGAGGGACGGAGTGAATACGCGTGTATGGGACGAGATACAAACCTATGCCTATTACGAAACAAGAATTTAGTGACCGGTTAAAAGAAAGGGTGAAGTTGTCCCTGTTCACGCCATGATGTATAGGGGCAGTAGAGGTATAGCTGCACTCATTCTTAACCTGGGCGCTAGCTGGAGGTGAGTGGTTAGCATCGTACCCTGATCACATTATTTCCAGGAAAGAACCCCGGTACCCATCGAATAGGAGGGTGGGTGGGCCCCAGAGGCCGTCTGGACGATGCGGAGAAGATAAAAGTTTGGACTGCCGGAAATCGAACCCCCGGATCCTCCAGCACGTGGCTTAGTTACTATACCGACTACGGTATCCCGGCTTCTATTCTGCGACCGGTTACAATTGCGTGCCCCGTATTATTTCTTGCCCGCATCGTCAGTTCATTGACCGAGTTTGGTTATTGATCTGCGAGGAGATAAATTGACCGAGAGCGTAATAGCATGGAAAGAAGCGATTTGTCACTAAAACAAGAAATAGGATATTGTATTGGATACTTTATTTTTGTTATTGCTTGTCCTATACAGTGCCACGTGTCCAAGAGACCTATATGTACTCGCTGTTGTGGGCCCAGCCGCCACGGCATGGCGCGTTTTCACGTTGGGGATCGAGATGTAGGCGCCCAGTTACGGAGGGTAGCTGCGAATGTATCGAATGAGACATTGGGGACGGCGGAGAAGGGGTGGTCCTCCAGCTTTGTGTTGGGGCCAGGGATAGTAAATAGTTACTGTAAAAAATAAGCTCATTTTGCACTGTATCTCGAACATGAGCGGATTCTCTGGAACGACGTAAGCAGCGGAAAATGGGCATAAGGTAGAAAATGTGTGGAATCGAAAGACAGCGCTCGGGATGGGGACCAATGACAGACTGTCCTGGACACGTACACTTCATGGTTTCCTACAATACAGGGAGGTTATTGACAGGTTAAGTTATATTTGAATGTGAAGAAACACCGTCTCTGTCTCTGCTGAGAAACTGTGGACACTGACTGTGAAGTGTTATTGAAGATAATACAAAATTTATGGAGAAAATCAAAACACACACTTTATGTTCAACAACTTTTTCACCAAAATCGTGCCGTTTATGAGATAATGTGGAAAAATGTGTTGCAGCCAGACAGGCTACAGATGACGATATAATACGGCGCATGCGCGTTGCATGCTGCGTAACTAAGGTTGCAGAGACACACTAATGTATATAATACTTATTGCTTTTCGACGGTAACAATGGTTACGCGAACGCGCCTCTATGTTAACGTTATACTTACGTTTCCTGTCTTATTATATTTATTTTTGACATGATTATGAATATGGGGTACGTGGAAACACATAGGCATAGGAAATGGGCGCCAAATGTTGTCCCATAAGGTGTTTCTGAATCTTTATACGGCATATTGATTGTGCAGTATCTTTAGCTTGTTTCAGTAATTCCGAAACTATATTGTACTGACATTTTCTCTGCTGACTTGTAATATTTTGCTCTTTGTTACAGGTAAGTTTCGGCGTAGGGGGTCCTAGTCACCGTGACTGCGAGTGACGTCACATTGTTGTAAGTAACTTAGTGTTTTCAGCACTGTGCAGGTTTTTGGTAGGTTACGGACAGTAGGAACTAAACTTGCGTTAAAGATTGTTTTAGGTGTAGCGAACCAAAACAAAAGCGGCTGAATATGGCGATTCGCAGCCTTCCTAATCATATCGCGACTCCACAAGACACTTATCTTCTGCATGTTTTCTTGGTTAACACAACAGTTTTTCCCGATTTTACATCACATTACAGCTGTTACCTTGTCCCTTCTGTTAGCCCTTTAAAGATGAAGCGTGTCTGTTTTATATAAGGACTCAGTGCGTACCGCGCTGTAAACACTCTCCACTTCGGTTATAAAAACCAATCTCTTAATGTTTCATAAGGCAAAAGTTGCTGTTTGTTCTGAGATCCGTACAAAACACATAAACGCAATGTGGGCACCACGTAGAATTTTTTAATGTTAAACCTGGCGGTACGTAAAGTTACCGCTAGGCTTTAAAAGGTTAACACAGTATTTGTTCCTGATTACATAGCACATCAGACTCATGGGCTACGTTTCTTCCGTCAACACATTTTTTTTTATTTTGGAACACAAGTCATCAGTTTCAGTTGTGTTAATAGTTTGTGTTACCTCTTGACCCTGTTTGTGAGCCGGGATAGCTCAGTCGGTATAGTGACTACGCTACGGGCTGGCTTACTGAGGAATAGTCGTTCGATTCCCAGCAGAGGCAAAGATGAAAACCGGGTATGGGACCTTGCAGCTTCATGTTCTATGGATATCGGAGGATTTTTATGTGGGGTAGGGCGGCCGGGGCGAGAAGCTGACCACTGACCTCCACGTAGTGCCTGTGTAAGAATGAGCGGAGTTGTGCTTCCATTTCGCCATACGCCTTCATGGCGTGCAAGTTGACAGCTTCATCATTCATCTTGACACTGGTTTGTGTCGTTCCATTTGTCTCTGTAGATGCCGCTGTCGGGGAATGATGAACTCTTTTTTAGGTTTAAGTGGATTTTTGATTTAGCGCCCACAATCTTTCAGTAACGTAATATTTCTGTCTGTAAATTACAGCTAATAAGTTTCACATTTCCTGTGTTTCTTAATCAAAATTTTATTCTTCCTTTTTGTTGACTTAGGTCTGTTAGTTTTCTATTTCTCGGCCTAAAAAGAAACACATTATGTTGCAGTTCGCCTAAATTTGCCTCTTAAATCCTTTTTAACCACACTTTTTTTCCTTGTTTGCTGACGTTTTGAACTTTTTGGTATCTCTGTAAGTAGCCTGTCATGAAAGCAGTAAACAGAAGTGAAATTCTTCGTTTTTTTTTACGGTTCATCGAAGACGTTAGAATTCTCCTGTTCTAGGAACTTTGGAAGTTGTGAGGTTGTTGAGTTTGCTTTAACGACGGTATGTTAGGAATAAGAATACGTTCATTCACTACAAAATGTTGGTTTCGTTACAGAATATTGATGTTTCTCAGTCAGGAAGACTTTGTGTACAGCCCGAAAACTGCATATGAAGCAGCTACTAGTTTACCGTGTTCTGTGTCGTAGAGTTACAAGGCTAAAGAGAAGGCATTGGTAGTTGTTACATCCTAACATGCGTGAACATTTCTTTTCTTTTTTTAATATAAGAAGGGAGGAGTTTTTTGGGGGTTTCAGGAAATATGTCCCTGACATTTTAGAAGCATACTCTTTTTCATAACCCACGCTTCCTACGGCCAAGGTCGTACCATGGTCATCGCTATTATTTGCCAGCCTCTCACCACTGAAGCCCGTGTGGCGATCACGGACCGTGTGGGATTTGTGGTGGACAAACAGGCACTGAGATTTATCTCCAGCATGTCGGTTTTGTCCATTCAGTATCATTCGACCAGTGCTGCGTGCTCATGTTTCATTTAGCGACTGTGCATAATCAGAGCGTCGTTGAACAAAATACTTCTCTCTTTTGGTCAGATGCGAGTCCAAAGTTACAAGTACGTTAAGAATATTTGCAGTTGCTGTCTGTAACTTCGGTATATCGTAATGAAAGGCATTGTTAAGTCGAAACGTGAAAGTGGTAATTGTTTGGTACGGTGAGATTTTTTTGGTGAAACATCAAACCTCACTATAATTTAGAGTGTAGTTCACGTAGACGGTGTTCATATGTGAAGGGTTTTCCGTGTCTATACCGATGTTGATTTCACTTTATGTTATAAGGGTGGGTATTCATTCTTTTTCGTATTCCAGCGAATACGCACTGTGATTTGTTTCAGCTCTCATTTAACCCTTTAACCCGAGATGCACAGTATTTTGGAAGCACACTAGCTCTTAGATAAGAGATCAATTCCTTGGAATGTGTGCACCAGGCCCAAGACTGTAAATGAAAATTTTTGATAAACAGTCGTACTTTTAGCGGGATTCGAACTCTCAATTTGAAAGGCTAAAGCGCACGTGGTGTTTGTCGGTATAATATTTATATGTTCCGAATAAAATTGCAGGTAACCTTAGCTTAATCTAACCTAGCCTGGCCTAACCTAACCTAACCTAACCTAACCTAACCTAACCTGACCTAACCTAACATCACCTAACCTCACCCAATCTTATCCTACCTAACCCAACTAAACCAAACCAAACCAAACCAAACCAAATCAAACCAAACAAAACAAAACAAAACAAAACAAAACAAAACAAAACAAAACAAAACCAGACCAGACCAAACCAAACCAAACCAAACCAAACCAAACCAAACCTAACCTAACCTAACCTAACCTAACCTAACCTAACCTAACCTAA